>PKQL01000103.1:0-61738 GCA_002916455.1 Penicillium sp. CF05
ATATAAAAAAGAATTTGCGATCTACAAATAGTGGGAACAGGGGTGCTACATCGGGCCCCAAGTGTAAGCTACTGCATGTCCTTTGAATGCGCAAATCTCGCTGCATACATACGATCACAGAGGGATTTGGCTTCTAGGGTAATCCATGCTCAGTTGCAGGTCATTTTTTTTTTTTAATCGTCCTTTTGTCATTGTACACATTAAAGTCTAGAACTGAAAAAGGCTTGCATATCCCCTTCTTATTCCTCTTGATTTTCTATACTCCCTCAGCTTTATTTAAAAGATCATCCCACTTGATCATCTTCTTTCAAGATATTTCATTCTCAACTGTCCCAACCCCCGGTGCCGCCTTTCGTTTACTCGGGAACACAAAGTGGAGGCTTCCTTTCGTTCCTGCATCCCGGTTACGAACAGTTACTGTGCTGCAGTTATCCGCTTCACATCCCCATTGAGCCACCTGCACATTGTCAACTCCCAACTGTGTGAGTACATCCCGCTCATTTTTGGCTCTGTTTGCAAGAGCTTGATTGGATCCCGGTTTGTCGGAATGCCAGCGTTTGTCCTACCGGTTCCCGCACCGGAGCGGGAATGGCCATTCCGTTGGGTGTTCATGAACACCCTCTTCCGGGGACAGACTGGTGCTGCCGAAGATGCTTAGAGGCAGTTGGCTGACTGCAAGTCCACAGCATTAGTACCAACTTCTTCTAAATCGCAACCCCGCCACTTGAGCAACACTATCTATAAAGAGAACAGTCTCTCCTAGACGTGCAATATCCAGATCCAACATCACTCTCATTCCTGGTTATCTTGATACACTACTTCGACTGAGCCTGAATTACCCTTATCGAGTCGATTTCATCCCCAGCATCCACACGCATCTATATCCGCCACCATGGTTTACAGTAAACCAACAAGCGGAGCCATGAAGAGGTCTGCCTCGGCTCTCGAAGGACCCCCAGGATGGGGCGATGTTCCTGTATGTTTCCCAAGAGAAATCTGGGTTCTTTCTTACTAACATCTGGTTTAGCCAATGATGACCAACTCCCGCTCATCATTCCGTCCTCCTTATGCCCACTTTGCCATGATTTACCTTGATCGTGATGGCAAGCTTAAGGTTGATGAATCATCTTCTATTCAGGAGCAAAACTCCACTGTGTTCACTCCAGAGGTTCGCCAGAACTTCCTCGAGATTCTAGGCGAACGTATTGGCTACCATGCTCCTATTCGCCGTATGTCAAAGTTCTTCACCTTAAGACCAACATATGTTAATCCTAATATATAGAAACGATGGACGCATCTCCTCGCCGGGTGAGACGTCGCAAGGGCAACGCTCCTGCTCTCTCTGTCGACGACCGCCTGACTGAGCAGGATACTGATAGCGAGGAGGGCCCTAGTGGGTCTACCGAAATGGTTCCTCTCCGCATTGGAGACTCTCAAAAGGTCATGGCCTACTATGAGGGTGCACTAAAGCACTTCCAACAGCTGAACTGCCGCATGGTTGCTAAGGCATTCATTAAATTCATCGAGCCTCGTAAGCAAGTTCGACACCCTTACAACGGTGGCAAGCCACCGGCAGGATCCGCCCCCGGTACTACTGGTGACCCGGAAAAGACTAAGCCCGAGTGGTGGCCTCCCGGTGTTATGCACAAGGAGCCTGATCACCTAAGAAAAGAATGTATGATTTGCCTGCTATGGTTTAATTTATTCTTGATCTACTTGCTTACTTATTCTAATAGACCGCATTGAGCTCTTGCTTCACATTATCCGCAAGCTCGGTTCTTACGGTATAACTGCCGAAAAGCTCAAGGATGTTGCTGGCGACACTAAGCGGAGCTTGAAGCACCCATCCCACGTCGAGATCATCTACGAGATCCTACGAGTTCGGAAGATGGAGGAGCGTTTTGAACGAGGCGAAGTCGACGCCAACATGGTCGTTTACACTATGAACCGCGGCCCTAGCCCTAAAGGCGACGAAGAAGACGACTCCACCTCTTCAGTGACCATCGAGGAGCCCGAACACATCAACCAAGGATTAATGACCCCCATCTCATCATTCGAGCAAGCATCCACCTCCTTAACAACACCCATCGACAACATCCAATCAGCTCGCTCCCTCCCAGGCAGCTTCTCTATGGCTGAGCCTATCAACTTCGAAAACCGCCAGGACCGCCCCTACTACACCACACCTCCCCAATACAGCGATTCATTCTCGCAGCCCATGCTCAGCACTCCCGTAACAGCAGAGATGATCAGTCCCCATGACGTCTCAGTCTCAGCCTTCGACTACTCCGCTCACAACACCTTCCAAAACTCCACACCCGATCACTCACGCGCGGGAGTAAGCGGCCAATACGATACCTGGACCCCATCTTTCCGCCAGAACATCTTCAGCCCCGTCGATTACACCGCACCTGCTTCTAGCCAGGGAATGCCCCAGCCTTCAATGCCCTACCAGATGCCCATGGTATCACACATGCAAGACATGTCCCATGCCCAGCATTCCCACATGGACTCCATCCACCAAAGATCCCTGCCTTTCCGCACGGGATCGCTGGGACACGGACACTCTAATGGGATGACTCTCTCCCACACCGTCTAAATGACTAATAGGGTGTGGTGCTCTTGTCACGGATGATTCTGGCTTGAGGAATGGGTATTAACGAACATATATGAGTGATGGCTCTAGTCTACAAACTTAGCGCTTATCATAAGGCTTTGCCAGGGGAGTTGTTGTCTTTTTGGGTATATTGGTATAAAACTTGGGGTCATCTTGAAAGGTGACGGTACAAATGGGTCTTTTGCTTTTTTTTCTTTTGCTTCCTTTTCTTTTTCTTGTTTTTTCTGAAAATACTTTGGTCTTTTTTGGTTTGTATTCCGATCTTTGTTCTTGTTCTGTGGTATCTTTCTTTGATTTCCCTTTTGGTCTCGTCCTTTTTCATCTTTTTATTTTATTTTGGTGTTGGCCTTGTGCTTCTTTTCTTCTTGTCTTCTGTTGATCTGCTTACCTGCTTGATCTTTTTGGTTTTCGTTGTGAATATGGATTTCCTCCAACTTGGATGTTTGGAGCTGTTGATAAACGAGATTTGGGTAGATACTTCAAAATTTTATTCCCTCAATAATATGCAACCGGTTCTTCCTTAATGGTTCTCCTTTTTTAGCTCGTGATCCTTGCTATGGGGTACTATTGTCCAGCTATGTAGTCACCAGTCCTCAATCGACAGACTTAAACACAGGGCATCTGATATAAATGGCGTAATCGGTAAATCTCCAGGTTTTTGATCATAGGATCTAATGGATATTGAATCAGTTCGACAATAAAATTCGTCTGCTTAAGTAGCCTCTGCCCTTGCCTTGATATTTTATAACACTACGATCTCGTTTTGGATCTATTCCCCCGTCCCAGTTCTATAGCTAAATAGAAGGCAGTGAAAAGCATACAATGTACAGACGACCTTACCTTGTATAACCAAGGACACGCCTCTTGTTACTCCCTGCAAGACTATGCAGTGCGGTTCCTTCGAGCTGGTCTGATCATTGCTATATTACATAGGTTGAAGATGGACCCCGAGAAATTCCTCGCACTAGGGCCATATCAAAACAGCTTATAGTTTAAGCGGAAAAAGCTAGAATTCTGCGACAATAGGCGTTCATCTTGTACCTACTTATACCAAGCTTGGACTATAGGATTGCTCTTCAGTCTTATATATGCCTTTATCTTTTTGTCTCTATTCTGCTTTTTGGTTCCTGGACCCTTCTCTTGCTCTATGGGTAGTAATATCATTATATTTATCACATTTTAGAAGATCCCGAGATTCAATGTATCCTTCTGCTCCATGTGTTGTTTGAAACATCTGCCCTAAATTCCAACGTATAGATTTCGAGAGGCTCAGATGAATGAATTAATATGTGCTAACACAATATAATTCCGCCAATGATAGCTATTGCCAGTAATATCTATTGTTCCTAACGACATTCTATCCAATTGGCACAGGAATAGGCACAGCCGCGGCCAATTAGACGCAAGCGCGCGCCGACATAGGCGCTTGGTCAGCGGAGTAAGCGGAGCCACTCCGCTCAGCTTGAAGCTCCGTGAACGCGGTGGCACTTCGATTTCCATCCTCTCCAATCGCTTTCTGCTCACTCCGTGCTTGCTTTCCGGTCATTATTCGCATGCCGGCGTCCTTGCGTGGCTCATAAACCGGACCTGCCTTCCAGTTCATGCCAGTATTGCAAATTCCGACGCGCACGCCGGCACGCCGCCTCAAGAGGAACAATCCCAACGAATCGCAAATACCGAAGGCGACAAACCGGTGAGGTCGCTTACACATTCCTTTGAAGAAAAGAGACCCGTGAGTTTACTGGTAGTGCGAATACCTATCCCCGAGTCCCTTCCGGTCCTCAGCTTTGTCCTCCGGCCTTTCTTTGTATCCATCCGCGCCCTCCGTGCAGTATTGGGCCATCCCGGCTATCTTCTCGGCTTTGTAACATGGGCTGACTTCTTTGTGGTCGCCGCGGCGCACTAACTCTAGCATATAGGAAACCTTTTTCAGATCTCTGCGCAATCGACTTTGCCGTCTCGCATATCGGAATCGTCCACCCCATATATCTAAAATAAACTTGACCACAGAGTGAGCGACAGTGCTATTCCAAGAGACGGCGGCCTATCCAGTTTATTCCGCTCTTTGCGGGCAGGATGGCTAGCCCGTTCAACCCTTCTGCGGGCCGTGGCCACAGGGGAGGCGCGCCGGGCGTGGAAGGCTCAACGGGGCGGGGAAGAGGTGGCCATACAGCGACGTATGTGCCGAGAGGGTCAGGTGCGCCTCGCGCAGCGAGGGCTCGAGGGCGTGGGCGGGGGTCAGCGACATGGACAGCCCGTGGCCGTGGTCGCGGCGCAGGCGCTGCAGGCCACACCATAAATGGACCCCAACAACCCGCGGAGGGCCCCAAGCCTGGTGTTGTGAAATCGCCGTTTGCGCAATCGAACCAGCAAAAAGCCGTCGCATCACCGTTCGGGGCTCAGCCCGCCCAACAGTCTCCATTTTCCAAAGTCTCAAACATTGCTTCCGCCTCGAACGTCGCGAAAAACCCATTCGTCCAACCTACGAACATTACGGAACAACAACCTTCGACGAAATTTGTTGGCGCGGGATCAAATGTTGCCGCCGCCATGGAGCATGCATCGACGTTGGACAATTATCAGGCACGCTTTGACAAAGTCAGTTTGCCCTTCTCGAAAACGGTCAATACAACTACGGAGCTAACCGACTTTGCAGTTGAAAATTGATCAAGTGAGACAGCGCGAAAGGGCCATCAAGGATGGGCAAATGGCGGACCCGAACCAGCCAACTTCTTTAAATCAGGCTATCACACCCGTGGGTACCTGTACCGGCATGTGCCCCGATTTCGAGAGGGTGGAGCGAATCGTGCAGAAAGCAGTCGACAAATGTGAAAAGGTAATGGTGCGCCAATTTCTATTTTGATGCCATTGCTGACACGCAAATCTAGTATTATAACCCGTCAACGGACCAGCTGGAAATCATGGAAACCAAAATGGTGAAGCGCTTCCGGCGTGCGGCAGCTGGAAATGACGAGCAATTGCCCTCGGATATCCGGACACCAAAGACACTTTTACAAACCATGAACTATCTGATCCGTTACGTTATCAATGGTGGTGAACCGTTGGCCGTCATCCACATGTTTGTCTGGAATCGGACACGGTCAATCCGAAATGACTTTTCGGTGCAGCAACTTACACAAGAAGAAGACGTGAAGACAGCGGTCACTTGCCTAGAAAGGATTGCGCGATTCCATATCGTGTCCCTGCATCTTCTTTCCAACCCGGCGAACACCGAGCAGTTTGACCGTCACCAGGAGCGTGAACAGCTCAACAACACCATGCTCTCTCTCATGTACTACTACGATGACAACCGCGAGCGCATCCACTTCCCTAATGAGGACGAGTTCCGTGCCTACCACATCTTGTTCTCGATTCATGACCAGCGGCCTGACCTGGAAGCCCGTGTTCAGAAATGGCCAACTGCCCTACTCGCTTCGCCTCGAGTGCAGGTGGCATTGGAACTATTTGCTGCTGCCTGTAATACATGGGAGTCCCAAGGTGCTCTGGATTCTCGTCGACCAAATGCAATTGCTCAGGGATTCTACGCTCGGTTCTTCAACATCATCAATTCCCCGAGTGTGTCATATCTGATGGCCTGTGTGGCTGAGGTCTACTTCAACCACATTCGTCAGACAGCAATACGTGCAATCTGGAAAGCCTACTGCCGGACTCCGCTGTCACAGCAATCCAAAAACGATCACTGGACTGTGGAGGAATTAACTAAGGTGTTGCACTTTGATGACGACGAGCAGACAATCGAATACTGTAATGCACAAGGGTTACAGTTTGCTGAGAACGCAAGTGGTGGACTCTATCTCAATTGGGGTGATCGACCAGTAGACTCTGTCGGTAAGTGGTTTTAATCAACTTCATCTCAGCCGAGTCTCGTTTGCTTTCATTTCCCACTTCACCCCATCTCCCTTGCCCCAAGTTTATGATACCTTTCATCCCATTTCTTCCTTTTTCTTTGTTTTGTGACTAACACTTTCCCAGACTTTGCGCCTTCATCTGACCACTCTTTCTCTGAAACATATGTGGAGTCAAAGCGCGCAGGACGTAGTCTTGTCGCCATAATTCTCGGCATGAGCATCAGAGAAGCCGCAAGAATGGGCATGATTGATCGCTCCCAGTTGCCCCAAAAGAGTGAAACTCTGCCTGAGGCAGAGGCAGAAGATGGGGATCTCTTCGTGAGTGATATTGATAATCAGACGCCCGCACCTGTGGTTGAAACACCAAACGCCCTTCTTCAGGACACGTCTGCTTCTGAATTCCGGGTCGCTTCTGAGTCTCAGAAACCTTTACAACCCACTCCCGCAGCTTCGCCTTCCCCGTTCCAGTCAAATCTACCACCAGCCGCTTCAAAGCCGCCAAATCCTTTCGCGCCGGCCTTTCAGCCATCTAAAATGGCATCTCCTCCCTCAAATCCATTCGCAACTTCGATTCCCCCCACCACTGCTACACCCGCGGCGCCGTCTCCTTTCACTTCGCCAAATCCGTTCTCGTTCCCAAAAGAACCCGAAAAGACCGACACCTCTGCCGTGACCACTAATGTGGCTCCCTCGCCCTTCCAGACAAAACCCACTCCTTCTCAGGTTGACACCACCGACAAGGCAGCTGTCCCGTCATTTACTCCTGCCGGCCCTTCACCGTCCGCTTTTACCTCTACTTCTTCGTCCATTTTTCCAAAGCCAGCCAACACCAAACTCGAGGCGGAGGCACCTACAACAACTCCCCCTGCGCCCGCATTCCCAAAGCCCAATTTATTCCCTCCTGCATCGTCAACTGAAGACAAACCCGCCTCCATGTTCCCGAATGGCCCCGATTCTGTGCTATCGACTGGCCCGAGCACTTTCACTGCGCCGTCTCCATTTTCCTTCTCCAAGCCATCAGAGTCAACCAAAAAGACGGAGGCTCCTGCGGTAACCACAGCTGCGCAGTATGCGCTGTTCAAGCCCAGCACGTCGCCTCCTGAGGCACCGACTGCGGAGAAACCCGCGACTGTATTCGCTTCTGGCGCGGGCGCGTTCACTGCGCCGTCCCCGTTCTCCTTCCCCAAGCCATCAGAGCCAACCCAGAAGACGGAGACACCGGCAACAGTTGCCGCCGCGCCCTCTACGCTGTTCAAGCCCTCATCTCCTGCGTCGTTGGCTGAATCCAAGAATCCCTTCGCATCTTCGGCATTCTCTGGTGTTAACCCCTTTGGTCCGACGTCCATGTTTCCAAAGGCAAGCCCTGAGGTGGGCAAACCTGCTGCAGATGTTCCTACGCAGTCTACGATGTTCAAGACCGACACCAAAACACAGCAATCATCGATTGCGTCGAACAATCCTTTTGCACTTCCGAGCGCTCCGCCGTCTTTCCCAACTGCTGCTACCTCTGCTGCTCCATCTCCATTCCAAGCCCCCAAGGTCCCAGAGACAGCTATTAAAGCCAAGGAACCTGCAGCTGCATTGAGTTCCGGTCAGCCTCCCTCGCCATTCTCGGTGAAGAATGTAGGATCTTCGGCTGCAACTCAATTTCCAGTTCCCGGCTCAGTCTCTGCAGCTCCCAAGCCACCGCAGCCAAGCGAGAAAGCGGACATTCCAGCAGCTACATCGCCCACACCCGAGAAGCCACTATTAGCTCCGTCTCCGTCATTGGGTAGTTTACAGTCGCCCAAGCTGAGTGAAACTTCGGTGTTCAGCCAGTCGGCACCTGCACAGGCTCAAATACCTAGCCCGCCTCCCATCAACGGCTCCGCTTCGGTTTCGGGCACGCGTCGGTCTGTTTCGCACACTCAAGCGACCGCCTCCTCGCCTTCCCGGACCCTCTTTGAAGCACTTCGGCAGCCTAAAATATTCGACGCCACATCGAGTACATACTCGCCTGAAGCGGCAACTACTCAGCCGTCAGCGCCCTTGTTCCAAGGCCCAGAACCCTCAGTGGCGCCTGGACATCAAGTGTCATTGAAACGACAACATGAGGCCAGCGATGCAGAAGCACCCCTTCAGCACAAGAGGCGCTCCTCGCTGAAAGGAAAATCTCCTGCTGCAGTGCCCGATGGATCATTCAAACGGTCCGTGCATTTCGAAGAGGAAGAGCCTCTGCCACAGGAGTCGGAAGTGTCTTCGGCGCGCAAGAAGTCTAAAGTCCTCAAAAAGAAGCGAGTGCCAGATGAGCAAACTGAGCCCCAGCCGGACGAAGAGGGCCCAAGTACTAAGGCGCCGAAGGTTTCTACAGCGGAAGAAAATGTCCCCTTCAATTTCTCCGTCTACAAAGCAGAAAACCGGCCCATGCCGAAGCTCCCGATCTTGGAAAAGCTGGAAGAAAAGCTTGCACGAGCCCAGACCTTGTGCGAGCCAAAGCGCCTGACCGAGGAACAACTCCAGTACATTGAAGAAGCCCGATTGAAACGGGCTCGCCAAGTCGACGAGGACGAGATTGCCCTCTCGCGAGCACGGATCTTGGCCGAGAAGTTGAGGATGGGCCCTGGAATCTTCGACGGTTGGACTGGAAAAATCCGAGAGCCATGGCACGACCCAAACTGGAATCCCATTGCCCGGATCGTGGAAAAGTATCAAGCCCGAAATATTCCCCAACCAAATTCCTATGTACCCCCGCCTCTGACACTCAATCGCACTGCCAGAGGATACGAGGTCGCTTACGCTCCTGATACCCCGGACCGACCTATGTCCCGAACCGAACAGCGTATTCGACGCACTGGGGCCCGTGGACTTGCACATGTGCCCCTGGATTTCGAACGTCATAAGCGAGAGAAAGAGGAGATAGCTAAGGGCAAGAATGGGAAGAAGGAAGATAGCGACAAAGACAAGAAGGATGAGGAAGGGAAAGGCGTGTCTTCCCAGGGCGTTTAAGAAAATGCACTACGCTTTCCTTATTCCCTATGTGATTATCTCATGGTATATCCCTCACTGATCTATTCTCTCATATGGGCCGTGGATCTGCATACCCACTTACTCTCTGTGCTCATCTCATGTTTGCATTTTGTGGAGTCGTTTCTAATGATATCTCTTTTTTTTCCCCGATGGACATTCGCAGCGGAAACATTTATTCATATCTTTTATTCACTTTCTTTTCCTATTTATATACGGCTTCAGTTATAAAAGAGACGTCTAGGTACGGGATATAGTGGCATATCACATCTCCACCTGGGAGACAATGATAACATGTATAGATCTACCTACATACATACATACATACATGTAGGTATTACACCTCTGTCTATCGTAATACTCGCAGTTGCCTTCCAAGGTTGTACCCTTATTCTACGGACGTTGCCTGCCTAAGGCAAATACCACCTAATCAAACATCCATCAGGTGGATCTTTCCTGAGGTCACTACATGCATGTAGTTACTACCTAGGTCTACAATCATGCCAGGCCTTAGTGAGCTCCTCAATCGACAACCACCCACACCGTGGGAACAATTCCTGGCCCAGCCATGTATCTTCCTTGCGCGGAAGCTGTACACTTGGCGTCAACCCATCCCTGCAAAACCACTCACAAATCCTGTTACTATCGTCTGCATCTCCGATACTCACAACAGTCAACCCAGCCTTCCCGATGGCGACGTCCTCATTCACTCCGGTGATCTCACACAGTCGGGCTCGTTAAAAGAACTCCAGGCAGCACTCACTTGGTTACGTGCCCAGCCCCATCCCACCAAAATAGTTGTTGCCGGCAACCATGATTTGTTACTTGACGCAAGGCGCAATGACCAAGCTACCACTGAGCAGGCTCAGCTTGACTGGGACGAGCTCGTCTATCTGGAAAACCAGGAGACCACCGTTTCCTGTGCAAACGGTCGCCAGCTTAGGATTTACGGAAGTCCTCTGACTAAACGCAATGGCAACTGGGCCTTCCAGTATCCTCGCAACTACGACGTATGGGCTGGCTCGGTGTCTGACGGGATTGATGTGCTAATCATGCATGGTCCGCCACGTGCCCATCTTGACTTGCTACATCTGGGCTGTGATCACCTCCTGCGGGAGTTATGGAGAGTCAGGCCTAGGCTACATGTCTTTGGACATGTTCATGCCGGTGCAGGTACCGAGTGGATCTTGTTCAATGCGCTCCAGGAGGCGTTTGAGCGCACTGTCATTGCTCGAGGGGGAATTCGGAATCTTCTGTCTACAATTAGCGAGTTTGTGAAGACATGTTTCAATCCGAGCGTGGAGGCAAAATGTTTACTTGTGAATGCAGCCATTGTTGGGGGTTTGCGAGATGAGGAACGGAGACAACCCATCAAAGTTGTCATTTGATGTTGCAATGCCTTGGATTTTCTATATTCTTAGGTACGTTACCAACCGTCGAATCTATCCACGGATATCCCGAGGTCCATGCAAGTTATCCTTTTGATCACTTCATTTCCCACTTTTTCATTATTGTTGTATCCCTCAAATATTTCCGTGGTGTGTTTAGTAAACAATAAGAATACGACCTCTTCTAAATGGTATAGTTGAGTGTTCCTGTGGTGTAGACAACCATCATATCATTGTGACAGATACCATTTGCCGTCATCTTTCCATCATTGTTGTTCTATAGACCAGCACTGATCTAATATTGCAAGCAAGAACGATACCATCGAAAAGGCCCATATCCTTCAATCACCAAAGATTTGAATATTAGCTAACTAATATTCAAATAACTAGATAGTGGTTAAGATACCCATCAATTGGTTGCAACTCCATGGAACGCTCCTTCAGAATGATCGCGCACCCCGTCAACTTTTCGAGCTTACCTCGACCTTCAATTCAATTTTCCCACTATCTTTGGCGTCGAAAGCTCAACTCGGTGTCTTTCGTGCGGCCGAGCACCATAAGTGCCGGGAGCTCTCGCGTCAAGTATAACTGGATTAAGGGCGTGGAGACACTTGAGTTATATCAGCCTGGGGGATATCATCCTATCATGGTTGGTGACGTGTTACATGACCGTTACCACCTTGCAGACAAACTTGGCTTTGGTACCTATTCGACAGTCTGGCTTGCCCGAGATACTCGTCTAAACCGATATGTTACTCTTAAGGTCAGCGTAGCCGACTCGATTCAGCGCGAGACAAAAATCCTCAAGGCTCTGTCTGCTCCGACCCCGTTGTCCTTGGTACATCCCGGGCGTGGTTTCGTGCCTGTTTTCCTAGATGAGTTCGAAGTGCAAGGCCCTAATGGAAACCATACATGCTACGCGGTGGCCCCTGCACAATGCAACCTTAGGGAAGCTTTATTTAGTCGCCTTTTCTCTCTTGAGGTTGCTCGAGCACTATCGTATCGACTTGCACAGGCTGTTGCTTATACACATTCACATGGTTATGTTCATGGGGGTATGTTATAACCACTATTCATTTGAATATTAGTTAGCTAATATTCAAGTCTTTGGTAATTTAGATATTCATCTAAATAATATTCTATCCAAACTGCCGTCCAGTTTCGATGAGCTTTCTTTAAAGCAATTCTATGAGAGATTCGGCCCACCCGAGACAGTCCCTAWCACACGGCGAGACGGAGGACCATTGCCTCCTAATGTCCCATCTAAAGCTGTCGTGCCGCTATTCATCTGGAAATCTGCGGAGATGTTCTCATTATCCGACGCTCACCCGCTTCTAACTGACTTTGGTGAAGCGTTTCCCCCCGCTTCGGAAGCTCGTCTTGGGCAAGATTGCCATACGCCAATCGCGTTTCGGGCTCCGGAAGCTAAGTTCGAATTACAAAGTCCGCTCTCATATCCCTCCGATATCTGGAGTCTGGCCACGGCGATCTGGGAGATTGTGGGAATGAAGGCTATCTTTAGCACTAATTTTGTGGACGAGGATCAGATAGTAGCTCGGCATATTGATGTATTAGGACCTATGCCGTCAGAATGGTGGCACTACTGGCACGCACGATCTCAATTTTTTGATGAGCACGGACAGCCAACGGAGTCATATAGGGCAAATAGATGGCCTCCGCTTGAAGAATCCTTTGAGATTGATGTGCAGAAATGGAGACGGAAGATGGGGGGCAAGATCGAGGAAGACGAGAAAGCTGCGTTTCTGGATTTAATGCGCCGTATGTTGTCTTACCGACCGGATGAGCGACCAACTGCTGAAGAGGTGCTAATATCAGATTGGATGGTCAAATGGGCATTACCTGATTGCGAGCGGAGTTGAAGGCATTTCTTTGTGTTTAATAATACTCGAAATCCATGCACTAATAGTCAAATTACAAGACTTAATGCACAGATTATCTTAATAATTTGGTGGTAAATACAGTAGCTAAAGTAGGAAGTTAGAAAGATGTGTCAAAATGTAAGTTTGTTTATGATGCTAAGAAGCACATCACATGGAAAGGATGAAACCTATACGGGAGGACCCAATACTCAGTGGCTATATATCAAAGAGACAACATGGATGCAGCATTGGGGGAAGAGTCTAGAGATCTAGCAAATACTATATACATACATTCTTAACATCAAGTATATACAGGATTGTACCAATCATAGTCCAACATCGACAGTATGTAAGTGCATCGGTCGGCTATTGGTGTGCTCTTGATGCTTTCCCTAGGACAAAAAGCTCTACCGTCTATTCTATAGTCTAAAAATTGGAGAGTTCAGTTGAAACCCGTAAATATCGCAAGCTTGTGCTGGTTTAGGATGGATATTCACCCCTAAGGCATCAACTTTCATCTGACCCGCCGAAAATATCGCCCCTTCCGTCGAAACAACAACACCCCAGAAGTAATCGCTCTGACTTGGACTCAAAAATCGCATATAAATAATTATATTGGTATATTGGGATATAGTTCAAGAATTTTAACTCGCCATCATTCTGGCAAAAATCCTGCCCCGCTGTGTCCGCGTTGGGACCAGAAGACACGGACTTCATACCTCGACGTCAAGAACACCCACCTCAAGCACATCTCTTTCACGACTCACTCAGAAACTTCCTATTACACAGCGCTTGTCACTTCTTAACTTTCGAAATTTCTCAACCTCGCCGTCTCGCAAGATGAGGATTGCAACCCTTCAGTTCGCGCCAAAGCTGGGCGATCTCAAAGGCAATGTCGAAAAAGCAAATGCTTTATTGAAGACCGGCAAGACCGTTTCTGTAGATGGAAAGGAGCTCGGGGTCGGGGTCGATCTGTTGAAGCCTGATATTTTGGTGCTGCCTGAGTTGGCGCTGACGGGTACGTACCTACCCAACTGTCTATGAGGGTGTATTTTGAGCGGACCCCGTTTTCTCCCAGCCTCTAACATTTGTCTCCTTTGTGGTAAATCTTTACTAATGAATACCTAGGCTATAACTTCCCATCCCTGGAAGCGATCGAGCCATATCTCGAGCCAGCCGGCGATGGCCCCTCTGGCTCGTGGGCGCGTGAAACTGCCAGACGCTTGCGATGCAAGGTCTGTGTGGGATATCCGGAGATCGAGAAGGATTCTCAAAATTCCGACAAAACCACGTACTATAACTCTCTCCTTGTTGTCGATGAGGATGGGAAGTTCATCCTCAACTACCGCAAGAGCTTCTTGTATTACACCGACGAAACGTGGGCGGCTGAAGGTCAAGTTGAGCGAGGATTTCATGAGCTCGAATTTGCTTCTCAAGGCACGGTATCTTCCCTGAGAAACCCGGTGCACCAGGGTGAGCAGGCGTTATCCGAGAACAAGCGAGTCGCGACTTCGCTTGGTATCTGCATGGATATCAATCCATACAAGTTTGAGGCGCCATTCACCAAGTGGGAATTTGCAAGTCGAGTCCTTGACTCCAAATCCCAGCTTGTAATTCTGTCCATGGCCTGGTTGACCATCTTGAGCCGAGAAGAGCTCGATGCCTTGAAGGATAAGCCTGAGATGGATACTTTCAACTATTGGCTTCAGCGGTTCTGGCCCCTGTTGCAAAAGAGGATGGAACACAAGGTGGATATTGACGGCGGCAAGGCGGCAGATTCTCCGAAGAAGATCGTCATTGTCTTTTCTAATCGGTCGGGCGAGGAGCCACCCACAGATGATATCAAGCCACCGGCGCGATATGCGGGAACAAGCGCTATCATTGCTGTGACGCAACGACCCACATCCAATACTGCGGAGAAAGATGCAAGGTCAGGTGCGCACACCACTGATGCGGAAAGTGAGACAGGGGATGCGGGCATCCCATTCGATGTCAAGATACTTTGCTGGGACATGCTAGGCGCCGCGGAGGAAGGTATTTGTTTCGCGGATACTACGGCAGATCCACAAATGGTATTTGCACTGAAAAAGGCATCTGAGTGAGGGAGCGCACTGGATGCGTCAGACTATTCCACAGGTAATACAGTCTATGACCAGATCGAGGGTCCACCCTTGCGACATGACATTAGAAATGGCATTTCGATCACCCGAGTCTCTGTAAGACCTCCTAAATCCAGGGTATATACACTAGACGGTGTATATTGCTCAATGTTATGGCGATCTTCCCTGCAAGAATGGAAACTCCACCGTTTGCCACAAGCGCATCATGTGCAGGTAATCCATGTGATAGGGGACTGGAACGTGATGACATATAGAAGAAGATCACCGAGATCGTCGCAATCTTCAGGAAAAGCTCAGATACTTAGCTTAATTTTGCATCGAGGTGGATTTCTGAGGTCTCATGATCACTCAGACTTCACATTCATCAATATGCAGGCGATGTACTAGGGAAGACCTTTCTAGATATCGATGCAACCCTTTGGAGACATGGTGGTGTGAAGGACTTGGGGAATCCTATTTCAGGATACTTAGTCTGAAACATGTGATTCTCGTCTCCCCCACCCTGATGAGGGATCAGAGGTAAACAGATGAGAACTAGAAACGAAGTATCTTGTAAGCTGGGTATGTTGTAAAAAGAACCGTTATGTCGCAATCTAGACCAGCACACCCACTACATAATGCACGACTTTGTTTTCCGTTGCTACCAGTGTTCTGGGATATTCCCCTGTTGTGTTTCCTGATTCAGTTGAAGGGGGTATTCTTTACACTAGCTGGCCCTAGCCTGAGCGCTTGCAGAGACACTAGGACAGTCACTTCGGATCAAATGCCGGGTATATCGCATGTATTTAGTAGCCCTCTAATGTGTCTAGACTACGTCCATATACTTGCTAAATATGTAGATAACTTGAATTCCTTTGTATCCGACGGTCCGATCCCCCCTTCGTAGTGGGTGAAGAGAGCCTGTGATTGGCCCATAAGATACCCCTACACGTGATCTAGGGATTTCCCCCTCCGAGAGCCGCCAGCCAATCAGAGGCCAAGAAACAAGGTGTGCAGCAGAGGGGCACGGGATGGCTGCACATGACTTGCGATGAGAGATGGAGGCGTAGAATCCCCGGAGCTATTCAAGCATTTTAGTTGGTTATCTTCAGCTCCTGCTGTCCGTTTCTTTATGGTCGTGTCTGCAAAATTGTCTAGACCTCCAGGGCTTCTCGGTGGCTTATTTGCGGTCCACGGGTATGCGGTTTGCTTACGTCAGTGGACTTTTTTGAATAACGCAATCAGGTGATTTATTGCGCTATCGGTTGTTCTGGTCCGCCGTATTCCGCGCGACTCCTCTTGATCACCTCCTTGCCACGTGAGCAATCCATCTTGAACTTGTCCGCTGCTCTACATCTTCCTAAAGAAACACGTTTTCTTATATCTAAATTTACCGCGAGGTAGATTGCTAAGTTGTTTGCATATCTTAGTATCGGCTTCCTCAAATTTTCAACTTTCCCATTTTCACGTCTCAATTTTGAACTCGGGGCTTCGCAGACAACGTGACCTGCGTCTTGTTGTTGTCGGGCAGGTGACTTCCTGTCAGGTGATAAAGAGAGATCATCCCAAGGTACGGCTCCATCAATACCCCATCTTCACCCAGAACCCCCCATGTCGTTGCACATTGCGTCGCGATGCTCATCGCAAGTGGTGTCCTTCACGACGCTGCCCCCCTGTGTGACCTCAGCGGCCTGCAAGCCATCATGACGCGTTCTTGATATCTGCAATCCCGCGGAGGTCTCGAGGCATCGCATATAATGCGATCGCTTGACAACGTCGCTTCCCTGTAGAACTATCCATGCACTGCCGCCCGCCAGAAAACCCTACTGGCGATGGCTGAGTCCGACGTGGCCGGCCTCCGTGGGATGCATTACAAGCGCGTCGGATCCACGCGTCTGTTTACTTTGCGGGGTGCCCACTGATCTTCCCGAGAGGGACTTGATCTGCCAGGCGCCAACTTATCACAGGCTGCATTGACATCTCCAATCACATACCGTTCTCTTATTCGAGACTTGTTTCATTTCCCTTTTCACTTACTGGCCACTAACCACTACCACGAATAGGACGATCAGCTTTAGGGCGCACCATGTCTGATCCCACCATGAACAGCCCAGATAACGGCTCGCACAAGCGCAAGAGAGATGGCTCTGAGGATCTAGGTCCCGACCCGCAGCGTCTTAACCGCTCTTCCCACGGAAGCAACGGCAGCATGGATAACCAGCACAACTTTGGCCACTCCGCCCTCGGAAACTACGACCATGGGCTTCCTAATACTGGCGCCGAACTCAACATTGATCAACAAATTCTTCAACACGTTGGCCCGCAGAACGGTCTGTCCGATGATAACGCGTTGACCGCAAATGCCAAAGCCGCCCTGGCTGCACACACTCCTCAACACAAGTACCCCCCTCCTCCCGACTCCGGCTTCGATGCGAGCAACCTCACCCAAGGGCTGTCCTTTGGCGATGAGATGAACCAGACTCCCATGGGTGGTGGTCACAACCACAATTCGACTGCTGCTGCGGTCTATGCCGCCCGCGAGGCCCAGAGTATGAACCAGAAGCCTACCGTTGGTTCTCCCGAATGGCACCAGATCCGCAAGAACAATCACAAAGAAGGTAAGAAGCACATCTCCGACCGAGTTCGTGTTTGGATACTGACTCCTTCACCTAGTTGAACGTCGCCGCCGCGAAGCTATTAATGAAGGTATCAACCAAATTGCTCGTCTTGTGCCGAACTGCGATAAGAACAAGGGCGCGATCCTCCAACGTGCGATTGAATATATCCTCCAGCTCCAGGATGAAAAGAAGAATATCGATGAGCAATTTGAGAAGCACAGTTTGACCGCTAATCATGCTATCGCCGAGATCAGCGGCTCGAACTCCAAGCTCAAAGGCGAGGTCGCCCGGCGCAACAACATTGCCCTAAAGTGGCTGGCACGTTGCCGGGATGCCGGCCTCGAGTTTGATGATTACGAGGAGTCAAAAGAGCTAGAGTCACTGGAGATGGATTAGGCTCATCCTTATTCTTCTGCATGTGCTACGACTTGTTGCGCTCCGGAGGTCAATACTTGAACATACCCTCATCTCTGTTTTTCAAATCTGCTATTCTGCTTTGACAGATCTTTTCTCTTCTTACGACGTGTTTCCTCCAATCGACGTAACCTCGCCATGAACTTCTCCTTACCCCCTGTCTCCTCGCAATACGGTCTGGCCCTGGCATTCTGAGTGTTACACTTCCCCTAACTACCCTTGCGACTTGTTTGTGCAATTTTCTCTTCTGCTGTTGCTTACCCCATTTGATCATTCTCTGCTCACACATTTGCGGTCTTTGTACGCTACCTGGGCTTTGTTCTTTGTTCCTCTTTTCTTTTCTTTTCTTTTCTTTTCTTTTCTTTTTTTATTTTTCTGACTTTCTTTCATCATTAATGGATTGTGGGCTGGCGAATCTACGGCTGGGATGGGTTTGCCTTGGAACGGAGCTGCGGGTTGTTAAGTCCTTTTAACCTGTTTTATTCTATCTCTTCCACATGATACTTGCCTACTTGCCTTTGTAGGGACCGGTGTTGTAGTTGCATATACAGTTTCACCCAGTCACAACAGAAGCAGATGGCTTTCATCGGGTCCCCAACGGAAGGTCCCGAGAGTCCGATGAAAACTTTAGTCCGTAGGGTTGGATATTTACTGCCTAAATAAAGTCCTAAATAAAGTCCTTAAAAAAGATCTACGCGTTCTATCTACAATAAGACGTGATAAGGAGATCAGCCACTGACGGAGCGGAGACAACTCATCAGCTTACAGGCTACCCCTCTATGATGTCAACGTGGACATCCACCTTTCCTTTCTAATTAAATCTACTTTCTCCTTTCTTGCACATTTCTATCATCTAAACATGTCTTCCTACATTGTGAGTATATAATACATTCAGAATATAGTATATACGCATTTTGCTAACCCTCCTAGATCACCTGCAAGCCAACCGCAACCGAGGACGAGGTCCAGGCGTATGGCATCCCACGTTGATAGATAGTCATTTGAAATACACTATACTAATACATGGATGACTTTTAGTGTCAAGGACCACGCTCAGAAGCAAGGTGGTACTATTGGACATGAGTACTCGTTGATCAAAGGCTTTGCGTGAGTTATCTCGATACTCGGTCTTCTTCCAGCGCAAGATGGCTAATTCTTGATCTTGATGTTTAGTGTTTCTTTCCCTAAGGATACAGTTCACAGTCTCGACACACACCCGCATGTGGACAACGTCGAAACCGATAAGGAAATGACGACGCAGTAATTGTCCAGATGCGAGAATGCGGTCCAGCATACATAGCAGGAGCACAGATTCGCTATTGCGTTGCATCATGACCTACCCTGGTTACGGGGTATACTGAGTCTTTACGAGCCAAGTACGGAAGTATGATATAGAGCAAACGAACTATATGTTTTCAGATATAGAGTTACCTTGTAGATCGATCTTGGTATAGATCAGTTCATTTGCAATAGACTAAATAACCAACACAGACATCCCTCACCAAACCACCTCAACAAAGATTATCAGAAGAATATAAATATTAAATCCCCTCCACTCAACAAATCTACAAGTTCGACCCAGCACTGACTTCACTCTCAGACGAAACCCCAACATCCTTAACAACAACGGTGCTGCCACTAGCACCAGTAATCCGCACATCAACAGTACTAGTTCCGAACCCGGAAGAGTTCTCGAAGTAGTTATAGTCAGTGCGGGAGGTGCTCTGCCACGAGCTACCGCCATCAGTGCTAACCTCCAACGCAGTCACAGCCTCGTTGGCATTAACAACCTGCATCGAGAACCAGTAGGCAGATGTGCCCTCCTTGTTCTTGAGCTTCAGCGGTCCGTCCAGGTCGCATGGCACGTACGACCAGGTGGTTTGGATGATGCCGGCCGAGATGTCGGAGAGTTCGGCGAAGGCGTCTTGGAAGAGGTCGAGGTGGTTGCTCTCGCATTCGGGGCATTGGTCGACGATCTGGTTTGGGTTAGAGTTTCTTGGAGATGGGATGGGTTGGGATAAGAGATTGACTTACCATCGCTTTGACAGAGTTACCCTTTGGTCCGGTAACAGAGACACAGGCACCGCAGTTCGCGGCATCATCCCATCGCTGGAGGGAGAGGGCTGTGCCGAATAGGTGGCTCGGGAGGGTGTAGCCAGAAAACGAGCATGTTCCGCCGCCGACATTGCCGCCGTAGAAGGTGGCTTTTCCGGGGGTTCCGTTGGAGGAACCGGTGGATGCGGATTTGGTGGAAGAGGTGGAAGTAGAAGACTTGGTGGAAGTGCTGGCGACTTCCACGGGAGCTTCGGTGGTGGAGGGCTGCACGACGGGGGTCTTCACGGCCGGGGCAGCAATAGTTTCGACGACGGCGGCAGTCTCGGCTGACGGAGTGGGCAGAGGAGCCACGACTGCATCGGTCTTGGGAGCTGCGGTCTCGGCGACTTCGGCCTCGGCGACCTCAGTCTCGGCGACCTCAGTCTCGGCAGCAGGGGCTGAAGAGCTTGTGGTCTCGACTTGGATAACTGCGACGGGAGTAGTAGACTCCACGGCGATGGCAGTAGAGGATGAGGTCAATGTGGGCTCAGCGGAGGGCTGAGACTCGACAATAGCCGGAGTAGACGATGGGGTAGCCGTAGACTCTACAGAGGTTGCAGATGGGTAAGTTTCCACGGTGATGGTCTTGTAGTAGACGCTCATGGTGTAGCCCTTCGGGCAGTATCTGTCATGTTCGCGGGCGACTAGTGGGCCAGCGGACACAGTGGCAGCGCTGACGAGAGCGGCCACGGAGGCTAGGCGAAGATACTTCATTGTTGGATATGTAGATTGAAGTAAATAATGAGGGGTTCGGTAAGACAAGGTACCGAAGATCGAATGAATGACAGTCACAGATTGACTCTTAAAAATGATAGGACGTGCAGATGCACTTCAAAAGAATGGACGTCTGGACAACGAATGCCAGATTCGAAAGAGATACCAGACAGGAAGTAGTGCAAAGACAGCAAAAGAAGGTATGAAAGAAGGGTGAAAAAGATGGGTTTGGGGAGATATAAGTCTAAGCGCCGTTAGAGTCCATGCTCATACTCCATAGGGCTTGATGAACTAGTAAATTGATCATTTCATCTGTAAGAACTACGCTCAAAAGGTGAAACACGCCGTGGATCGTTGGCCTCCGGAGAAGCCGAAAAGGGCCATTGACCCATAATGCTATACCGAGTTAGGGTTAGTGGAGGTTGTTTAAATTAAAGAGGAAATGACTGTGAGTCAAGGTAAAATGAGATTCTGTTCTAGCCTATTAGTGGATTTCCCATAAAAAATAAATAAAACTAAACAGTCCTGCCCAGGTGGACTAACAGTGGACTACCGAGCATCCCACATAATCTCGTTCAGCCTTAGTAGTGCATCCGCACTGGCCTTTTTCGCCGACATAAATTCCTCTCGGCTCTCTGCCCCGCGTGGACCACGGAGAATTTCAGAGAAACATAGGTCTACCAGAACACGCAGCTCCTCGTAGGTAAATGGCTCGCCGTTTCCAGCAGCCAAGGCTTTGTCGCCTTGTGATGCGAAAGCTTCCTTCTCTTCCTTGGCGTAGTCCAAGGCCTTCTCGGCGCCTTCTAGGAACCAGTCCAGGAACTTGGCGCTGCGCGGTAGAGCAACGATTTCTTGAGAAGCCTGCAACTGTAAATCTGTAGAATCCGACGAGTCACCGGTTGGATCGATGATGATATTCTTCAAGTTCTGTTGGAGAACAAGCACATCAAGCTGGAGTCGCAGTGCTCCATTCTCATTCATGGCCCCGATATACTGGGTGCAGGCGACAAAGACTCGATCGATAAACCGTGCCAGGCCCGAAGTGATGAACCACCGCTCAACAGATCCCAAATACGTCGAGATGTTGGTGTCGAATGCGATGAGATCATTGTTGAGTGCGAGAATTGTTGGTGACGCAGCGGTTGGTTGGTTCATGATAATGTGCCACCAGTTGTCCGTTGTGTTCGGGGATGGAGTGACAGGCTCAGAGTTCCGCAGGTTAGGAGGATTCGGCCCGGACATTGTTTTGGTCAACATGTGGATGATGCCGCAGCGGATGTCAACATGCATCGTCATAATTGCAGTATCCCCGAGCCGGTGTAATGATTGGAGCGTCCCATCAAAAACCACGGCAGTCTCGTGGTTGAGTGGCAAATGCACCGGGTGATTGATGCTATCGCGATTGGGCTTCACGGACCCGAACAGAGTCCATCTGCGAGACGGCCGGCCAGTTGCAGTCAAACTGGATGACTCGGCATCCGCGGTATGCTCAACCACAAGCCGGATTCTCGCGAGGTGACTTGCGAGCCATTGCATGCTGTTGTACAAGAGCGAAAGGGAAATGACGGTTTTCGGGTCAGATATGATGTCGTAAGGCTGTAAAGGCACTTGCCCTGTTCGCTTGAGAAGAAGATCGATTTCCGTATCAATCAGGGTCTGTTTCTTGCCCCCGGCACCTTTCCACAGTTCATCCACAACATCATGGATGTCGCCTGAATCAGCAAAGGAGGCCGCAGCCTTCAATTGGACTTCGCCTCCACGGTTCCGTGCAGAGACTTTCGTGACCATTGCTTTGTACCACCCATAGCACTTGTCATAATAGGTCACGATCTGGTCAATAAGAAGTTGCGTGAATGCTTGGTCATGTGGAATACTCGACAGCATTTTGCTAAATTCCCGAACAATGGACATGAATTTGATCGTCCCCTTGAAAATAGGCCGAGGAGAGGACTTAGCCCAGTGGGGGTCTTCTGTAAACGCATCTGCGGCGATGAAGCTGAGCGTGCAGAGGTCCGTCACGGTTTCATCCAACTGCGGCAGGAAGACATTGACCATGAAGTCGTCCAAAAAGGAGGTCAAACTGCCCATGGAAATATCCGAATCAACAGGAACGATATCCTTAAGTCGCTGGATGAAGGATAAAGAGGGAGGAAGAAGGATTCCCATATTGAAGACACTTGGTTCGAGCAAAATCTTATGCCCAGTCCCCGAGTTGCCCTTATTAGATTGCGTGGTATCACTTGTTGCGGCCTTTTGCCTGGACTTAGAAACAAGTCCTGGCACTGACGACTTGAGGATTTCATCCAGTTCGTCTTGTTCAGCTTTCATCTCAGAATTTTGCTCAATATCGGACAACTTGAACATTTTCTATAATGCAACAGTCAGCTAGTTGAAAATAATGAAAATGACTGACCTCTTTACCTTATTCTTATCGCGGTTGCCCGTGTATAGATGACGTCGAGCGTCCTTCTCCTCTGCTCTAGATCCAACAGAAGAGTCTCCATCGGTTGCAAGATAGTCGTGCATGAGAGATCGTATCTGATAGAACAAATTAATATCCGCGAAGCCTGTCAAAGCTGTTGGCGTCTTACCTCGCTTTGTAGAAGTTTCCACAACTCCTTGAATCCTCCAGAAAGCGTCTCGTTTTTGATTAGACCTTCTCGTTCAACAATGGCGGCAACAACGTCGTGAAGAATCCGGTGGCCTTCTGCAATTGCCTCAAACTTGGCATACAGTGCCCACAAAAACTCAGAAAGCACGTGGCCCCGTTTTTCAATAATTTCAGTGGGGAGACTGGACTGTTTGTAGTTGTCCTGGGCTGAGAAGCTCTTAGTTGGCGCAGGATAGCGAGTATCAATTTCTGCGTTCGTCTTATCCACCACAGCGAACAGTTCAACGGGAAGACGCTGCTCAATTCTATGAACCGCAACGTCCAGATGACCCATCTTGTTCAGAGCTTCGATCAATAATTGAATGTAGGAAAACGTGTCTGCCTCCGGGTTCCGGGAGGCGTCTTCGACCATAGGCGTCAAGGGATCGAATTTAGCCAGGAAACTATACACAGGCCGTTCCCAAGAGCGACTACCGGCCAGATTAGATGCATGCGCCTCTTTTTCATCAGATGTGGGTGCTTTCCATCGGTCTGAGCAATAGGGTGATTTAAGGTACAAATGGTCGTGCAGTTCCTCGATCAGGATGTCTGTGAGCGACGTTTCCTGATTTATGAAATAAGCGCGAATGTCGGATAAAGCACCGATATCCTCCAGTTCCGAACGCCGTAACACTCGGAGACCAGTGTGAAGCACATCCACAGCTGCAAGGAACCGCTTATCTGAAATTTGAGATTCCAGTTTCTCGGGAAGGGATTGAATTTCCTCAATCTGAGTGAACAGCTGTACGATATCATCGTAGTTCTGAGAAGACGTTGCAAGCCCTTTCAACTCTGGCTTGGTCGATATTAACCCGGATTTGGCCTGGTCCAGGGCGTGTCTCAGGCTGCGTACTCGAGCTTGCGAGGAAGATATATTGGATTGGATTTTGTGGTATGTTCCAATAGAACTGTTGAATCCCTGGTGGTGTTCTATAACATGTAACTTTAGCATATGCCTGTCCTAACCAGTTCAGAGAGGACCTACCATTGACAATTGCCTTCAATGTCTTCTGGATGTCATTGTACATGTGCAAAAACTCCGGTTCACGATCTGCTTTGCCCAATGTACTTGTGTCCATCAAACTCAAAGCAACGTGTACCGGGACACACTCGGCATCAGTCATGAAATCCCAATCGCGCTGGATAGACTGGAGAATAGCTGTAGGAGGTAGCCGGATTAGCTATTGGGCCAGACTAGTCAAAAGAGGAAGACATACTTTCAATGGCTTGGGGTTCCCTCGCGTCATTACTCGAGTCAACCACAGGCGACGCATTCCTCTGGCTTCTATGGTCCCTTTGTTCCCTTGGGTCTCTCTGGTCCCTGTGGTCTCTTTGGCCTCTCGGGTCCCTTTGATCCCTTTGATCCCTTTGATCTCTTTGATCTCTTTGATCTCTTTGATCTCTTTGATCTCTTTGATCTCTTTGGTCCCTGTTGTCCGCCCACCGATTTGCATCTCTAGAT
The DNA here is from genome assembly GCA_002916455.1 of Penicillium sp. CF05. NCBI lineage: Eukaryota > Fungi > Ascomycota > Eurotiomycetes > Eurotiales > Aspergillaceae > Penicillium > Penicillium sp. CF05. The sequence goes on from PKQL01000103.1 coordinate 24,809, forward strand.
CGTTCTTCCTGGTATTTCCTGTCCGGTTCCTGGTTCCTTGTGCGTGATCGCGAAGAGGGATGCGAAGAGGCTTGCGAGGAGGGGTGCGAGGAGGGGTGCGAGGAGGGTTCCGAAGACGGCTGCGGAGAAGGCTGCTGCCAGCCCCGGTCCGTTCGATCACGCCGCCGCTCGGGCGACTGTCCCAGCGCAGGAGATTGGCCTGGCGATAACGCCGGCGGCGGAGGCGCGTCAGGGTAGAAACCACCGTATCCGCCGGGGCGACGATCTGAACGTGCACCTCCGCCTGGTGGTGCGGCACCTCGTCCGCCGTATCCATTCACCCCAGGGTTGCTGTTTCCACCGTATCCCCCGTCATTGGCATCGTACCGACTGGGACCGGAGTAGCCATACCCGTTACCATAACCGTTTTGGCCGCTCATTCCGAATGAGACCCGCTAATCACGGGGTGTTCTGGTTCAGTATGGAAGCGTTGGTGGGCTGTGACAAGGGGCTGGCGTGGGGCTGTTAGCCAGAAGGGTTCGGTATTAGGTCCTGTAACTTGCGCACAACAATTTGCGAGAAGCTGCGAGCATTCTTAGCTATGAGATACAGGGAGCGCTGGAAGCAATTCGGTAATGCCGTGGTGATAGTGTTGAAACAGACCGGGGCGGAGTGTCAGGCTCCACTAGAGCTTCCCGCATTCCGTTCCACTGGCCAGTTGTCAGTGTACTGAGGAAGTCCGGAGGCTTACAATGTATACAGAGACTTTCGTTAAAATCTCGTATTTGATTTACTCTTAGTTATTCACTTCTAGATACAGCATCGAAATCTTGCATATTCTAGGCTGTATTTTACATAGTGCCGTCTAATCACAGTGGATATCAAACCACAGCCCATCAAGCCCGTAGACCACCCACTTATTTTGAGATAGGCTGGGTCTCGCGCTCGAGCCACGAGCGTGTCAGATTGTCTTCCCGGAAGAAGTGCTCTGTCTTCGCCCAGATCTCAGCATGGTAGTCGTTTACCCACTTAAGCTCGGCATCGCTCAAAAGCGACGGCTCAATCAGGTTGCGACCAATAGGAGTCATTGTAACATGCTCAAAGCCTAGCCATTGCTTGTCACCAAAGTTGTGAGCAGTTTTAACTTCACGAGCCATGACGATATCTATAAAAGAGAAGGATTAGTATTTTTCCAATTGAAGTCTTAGGCGGTACAACTCACTCTCAATTCGAATACCAAATTTGCCGTCCTCGTAGTAGCCGGGTTCTGCATCAGAAATTAGTTTCGGACTGCAATAAATAGTTGAAAAGGTACTAACCATCCGAGATGACATTTCCGGCCGCAATGGGGACCTCGGTATACTGAACCCGAGTCCCGATGCCAATAGGACCCTCGTGGACATTCTAAACAAACATTAGCAAAGAGTAAGGTGTCTCATCAGCGATAATACTCACCAGATAGGAACCAACGCCATGGCCTGTTCCGTGAAGGAAGTCCAAGCCTTCCTTCCACAAGTGCTGGCGCGCCAACACGTCAATTGCAAAGCCACTGGTGCCCTTGGGGAACACTGCCATGTCAATTCCAATAGTTCCCTTCAGCACCAACGTGAAAGCACGCTTCTCGAACTCTGTGGGAACGCCGAAGTGGAATGTTCTCGTGGTGTCGGTAGTTCCATCGAAGTATTGACAACCAGAGTCGCAGAGATAGATGGCATTGGGGTCGATGATAGCACAGCTTCCCTTCTCAGGCTTATAGTGGATGACGGCACCATTAGGGCCAGTTGACGAGATGGTATCAAAGGAGAGACCAGCGAACAGATCATGCTTAGAGCGGATCTGTTCCAACATATCAGCTCCGTCGACTTCGTCCAAGGCGGTCTTCTTGTTGACGAGTTCGTTTTCAAGCCAAGCAAAGTACTCGGTCAGGGCAGCACCGTCGCGGATATGGCACGCCCGCATTCCTTCGAGTTCGGTTTCATTCTTAATAGCCTTTGCATCGGCGACTGGGCTGCGGGCCTCTTCAACCTGTCCCTCGCCACCAAGGCTAAGGCTGAGAGCCCAAGAAGCCTTGTTCGACAACAAGAACTTGGCGGCATTCTCATCCGCAGACTGGCTTTTGGTGCTGAGGGCTTGGGCGTCAGCAAAGATGGATTCGTATGGCTTGACGACAACGTCTTGTCCCAAGTGAGCTTTGACCTCTGGTGTCAACTTGTCATCCTCGACGTAGATCTCAGCGGTGGTGGGCGTAATAACCGCATAAGAGAAAAACACGGGGTTGTAGGGAATACTACTCAGAGTCAGTCAATTGCCGATGATGCATCACGGTAAGACAGTGTCCTTACTCGGTTCCTCTCAGGTTGAATAGCCAAGCAATTTCATCGAGCATAGCTGCAATAGATTAGTCACTCTGTAGGACTGAGATATATGCGAGGTGGTCATACAGATGACGAATCCCGCCTTCTTCTTTGACTCAAGTTCCTTCCGCAGCTCGGCCACCTTTTCTTGGAACGTCTTGCCGGCATACTTCTCGGGGTGAACGCGCACTTTCTCGCTGGGACGCGCGGGGCGTTCCTTGCCCCAAACCAAGTCGATCAAGTTCTCCCGGACCCCTACGAGGGATGAACCATTCTTTTTGAGGGTCTCTGCCAACTTCCGCGCACCGGCTATTGAAGATTAGCGCCACTATACACTTCCACATCCGATGTAACTACACCCACATGCTGTGATCAGAGAGGGGTCAACACCCACAGCCTTGCCTCCTTGGGCCTCTTCTGTGGTCCTATCAACAATATCAGTTCCCGTAACAAATCATGCCCGCACGACTCTCTCGTACCATTCCTGCCATGTGGGCACACCCTCAACTCCACCCTTCAAGAGCTGCCAGTTGTTATCCAATTGTTTCGCGGCTTGGTTGAAGTACCGTCCATCGGTGGACAGTGCAGCTTTGCTCAGGGAGATGATTGCAGTACCAGCGGAGCCAGAGAATCCCGAAATGAACTCTATGGAAATGTTAGCTGTCGACGCGGGCAAACTAACAAGGGGGCGATCATTGACCTCGGCGGGCATCACACGGCGCAATATACTCTGACTGGTGGCTATCCTCTGAGGGCACAACTATACGAAGCTGGTAAGTACAACTGGAGGTTTAAGCAACCGGCTGAGAAACAGAGATGATGTCATACTGTAAACATCCACTTTGTGCTGCTGCATCAACTGCCTCAGCTTTGACAGGCGTTCAGAGGTATCCACGGCCCCCATATCGATGGTGTAGCGAGGACCGAAAACGGAGAAATATCTTGGACGAGGGAGGGGCCTTATCGATCGCAAAGATGTCCAAAGGCGAATTGGGTGGGAGAGGAGCATGGACACTGGTAGACTCCAATAGATTCTTCCTCGACCTGTTAGCTTTCGAAAAGCTAAGCGAAGCAGGGATTGAACGCGTCAGATAAGTGCGCGATAAGCTGATTCCGGTCGTGTGGGCTCCGTTGTAAGTGGCCTTTTACCAAGAAGGCTTTTGGCCACAGACCGATCTCCGGAGTCGCGGCTACACACGGCCCACTTGGTGTTGTCATGTTTGCACTCTTTTCACAGGGACCTACCTAGGGACCTTTTGGGACATTTGTACACAATCACATTGTTCGTGAATGTTCTCATTGCTTTTTGGAAATTGATCTTATCTGGAATTTGAGTGCCATCGGTAATGGTATTATACTAATCCTTTGTACGGCCTAGGCCAAGCTTATACCTGGAAGCAACGATCCCAGCACTAGGACCTGCCCAAGTGTGACTTGTTAATAGAAGTAAGAAATGCCTCGAGAAGCAATATAAGCCATGATTTTTTGCTATTTCCGAATCCAGCTCCATCCGCTAAGGATGACGCAGAAAGCTCGAGGATGTGGCAAACAATATATCCAGGTGCGTGAGAACAAAGTATAGGAGGTGAGTCAAGGAAGTGAGAGAGAACGAGGAAACAGTATACAGAAGACTTAAAAAGCTTGCGAAACAACCTTGTTGAAGGTCAATATTGATATGTACCAAGTAGGTAGACTCTTGGATGGCTTTTTGTATGTCTTTCTGGGTATTCTTCCTTTTTGGTGTTCTAAATGCCGCACGGCAAGGAACAAAATCTCTATGAATCAACTTCTTCATGTATATAAAAGATGTATTGTATAGTATAGCCTGCTATTTGCCTAAGATGCTCAACATATCTATAGCTCCAAAACAGGTCATGTGCGTGGGATTCAGAGGATCAGCCCCGCAGTTACCGCTCTAATAACCGCCTTGACGGTGATTGGCCAAGAGATACCAACACTAGATTTTGCCCGTCATAGCCCCCGTGCTTGTATATGTACACTTCTCTTTTTCTTTTTCACAACCACGCGCTTGCTGAAACAAAATGGCAACGTGGATGTCTGACGAAGGCCTTGGAGCTAGAGAGTCAATCTCAGAAGCTCATATTGTATGTGTGCTTTGTCTACATCTGAGATTCAGCTAACAAAGAACCAGCTGGTTACCGAGCTCTATAACCCAGCGAACCAACGGGACCCCGCCAGAATTAATGAGATCCAGACGCGTCTCCAGCAACTTCAGAAGACAGAAAATGCATGGGCAATTGCTGATTCGCTTCTGCAGAGTGAACACTCTGCCCAACATCGTTTCATGGGGGCCCTTACATTCACAGTGAAGATCAATGTCTCATGGTACGGTCAATCCCTCCGATCTGCACCACTTCGAGCTCATACTTAAATGACGATGATTGCTGATGCTGGATACCGTTAGGAATGAAATCAACGTGAATTCGGCCACAGAGATCATGCAGCACTTGGTCAATCGTTTTGTTGCTTTGGTAACCAATGGTGAACAAGCAATGGTCGTGAGAAAGCTTGCCTCAAGCTTGGTTGCCATTTTCAGGCACCCTGTCACACCATGGAAACAGGCTGTCTGGCAGCTGGCTGCAAGCCTCGTCCACGGCGGATACGTATCCGAAGAGGAATCACAAGCGGTGGATTTCCAGGAGCGGATACTGCCAGCGTTGAGCAAGAGTGGATCGGGTGCACTCCTGTTTTTCTCAATTGCACTCGCCGAGGAGGCTCTCAGACTAGACTCTGAGCCCCAGGACGGGACTGGAGACACTTCGGCCATTCAGCGAGCCATACACAACATTAAGGATGGGTTGCTCCTGGTTCAATTTGTCCTTAGGGAGATTATACAGCATGCAAAGACAGCTGGGGATGATGCAGTTGACGTGGCACTAGCGACTGAAGCCATGAATTCATGGAAGGTGAGCTAATCTCGGTTTCTGGTACTTCCCTTTTGAAGAGTGGGGTCGCTGATTTGACTTCCACCTCGCAGACTTGGCTAGGTGTTCATGGAAACCGCCAACGTTCTTCTGCTGAAGATGTCAATGTCTTGGCGGTGCGATGTGGCCATACCGTCATTGAGACGTTGAGGGTACCCAGCTTAAGTGAAAGTGCAGCTTCTATTTTGACGCAAGCCTTTGAAACCCGCTCCTGGGCGTTTGACGACAACTCATTGTGGCTTGTCTCTGAAATCCTTGCCGAATCAATCGTAACAGCTCACATTGTTGCCGTGAGGAGTGGCGATGAAGGAGTGGAGAGCATGTCGTTTGTTGACCTGCTTATTGCATACGTCTCGCATCTGCACCTAGATATCTTCAGCGACCCTGTGACCCCACAAAATGCAGCGATCCTCGCACTTATCCATGGGATTTTCAAAACCCCTGGCTACGCCTCAATTGACGACCTCGGAACCCCACGTGTCTTGGAGTTCTGGAACGATATCGCAGAAAGTCTCCCCGGTCAAATCGAAGAAGGCAGCTCTAGGTATGACTTGGTAAAGTCACATCTAGCAGAAGTTGTTTTGGGTCTTTCCAGCAAACTGCTATATCCCAAGTCCGAAGATCTGGAAGACTGGGGTGAGGAAGAGCGGAGTGAATTCGGTGCTTTCCGTCATGACGCCTGTGATTACTTACTTTCGGCATACCCCGTCCTCGGCGTCGACTTGGTCACTGTCTTCCAGAGGAGCGCCACGTCCTGTCTGGAGAGTCGGGACTGGCGCAATTTCGAGACTGCCATGTTCTGCATAGCTCAGCTCTCAGAAGCAGTGGATGAGAATGGACACGCCGACCAGTGCCTCGACGCCATCTTTGGGAGCGATGCTTTTGCCAGGCTCTGCGCAGGTGCGGAGAGTGGAATACCCCTCAAGGCTCGTCAGACCCTGGTGGATTCATTCGGGAAGTACGAATCGTACTTTGAGCGTCACAGTTCATTACTTCCGGGTGTTCTAAACATCCTGTTTGAATCTCTCAATTTCGAGTTGTGTGCGCACGCGGCTTCAAGGTCTATATTGACTCTTTCAAAATCGTGTGCTCGCGTCTTGACGTCAGATCTTCCTGCATTCTTAGATCAACTGGACCAGTTCAGAAGCAAGCCGACGGCAACCGTGCCCACCATGCCTAAGGTCCTGGAAGGAATTGCGACCATCATCCAGTGCTTGCATAGTGACCAGGAAAAGGTACAAACGCTAGAGAGGATTCTCGGCTTCTTTGTCCAGGAAGCTAACACGGCGCGGGAAGAGGTTACCGGTCCTGCTCATGAATTTGGTCGTCAACGCGGCCACCTTGTGCTTAGCTGCATTGCGAGTATCGGAAAAGGCCTTCGTTCAGAGAGCGAAGTCATAGATATCGAGTTTACAAAGGAAGGAGACCCATATCCTCCATCCTTCTGGAACTCTGGGCCGGGCGCCGAAGCCCAGCGCCTGATAATGGAGGCCATGAGACTTTTGATTGTCGACTTCCCCGTGGACAGCAGCATCATTGAAGCAGCCTGTGACATTTTGAAGGCTGGTTACACCGAGCGGGCTGGACTTTTTGTCTTCCCGCCCTCTATGACAGTGGACTTTATCAAGAGCTTTCCCCTGGGTATATCTGGGACAGACGTTATCATGGCCACTGCCTCGTCCTTTTTGGCATCTCACGCTCGGCATGCGATGAACATTCGCAGTGAGGCTGAGGCGCTTATCGACCATGTAGCCCAGCTCTTCTCTTCGATGCTCCAAAATCCGGATGTGTATGACCCAGAGACCGCTAACGCCGGGATTGACTTCCTCACACGTCTTTTACCAAAGTACTATCCGATATTGTTCACTCCTGTCAAGTCAAATCTGACCGCAGAGTCTCCTCTTGCTGTGCTTCTTCACTTCACACTTCACGCATTGACACGACCTGAGCCACTTCCTCTTAAATCTGCTTCTGCATTCTGGGTTGCATTAATAGATCTCCGCGGTAGCTCACCAGAAGAAATGAACATACTCGAATCGGTCCATCATGAGTTTATCCCCCGTTTGTGTTACACAATCATCCAGCAGATTGCAGGCCGATGCGCAAGATCAGACTTGGTTTCTCTCAACGACGCTCTACGACGCACAGTTTTCAAGAAAATGGCATCGGCGCGCCCAGCTATTAAGGCTGCACTCGACTCTTTGGACGCCCAGGTCACAGATGCGAACGGACAACAAGTGCCGCTCCTATCGCCGCAAGACAAATCGCGGTTCTTGGAGTCTCTTGCCATAGCTCGAGGTGGTCAGAAACCGTCTCTGGATATTGTTCGTTCCTTTTGGTTGAAATGCCGTGGGATGAATTTCGATTATGCCCAATAATTACCACGTGTCCGTTTGCAAAGACATTATCCATGCGAATGCCACGTCCGTGGTTCGGCTTTCGTGGTACATGACCTGATGATTGGAGTTGATGGGTCCTGCAACTTCGGTGTTCATTTAGATATCCATTTGCATGACATGCGTGATCCAGCTTGATTTAATCATACTTGGGAGTTTTTATTTGCATTCATATAAGCGCCATATTTGAGAGATTTTCAAATTATCCAGTAGGTTGGCCGCGGTGCGTACAAAAAGGAAGCCTATGGTCCAATAAGTACGAGACCAAGGCCTATACTCCTGCCCAGCAGTACATGGCCCAACAAACCATCAGATCGCGAAATTTGGTGCCGAGGAAATTCCATTAAGTGTTCGACATTGCTCCTAACTACTACACCACTTATGTTATTTTTCTGGGGAATATCTTGTCACTTTATACAAATGCCGAATCACGTGCTCATGGACCCACTTAGCACTAACCTTATCCCAAAGATCTGAGAGAGATACAACACAGACCACAGACTACTTCATCTCCAATTCCAAGAGAAGAAGAAATAAAAGACATCTGAAAGACCACCTAAAAGGACATTGCGGTTGTATCTTAATACAAGTTCTCGAATATCATCTCAAACCAACTAGATATTAAAACCTTGGAAGTCTCCAACATTTACATCGTGAAGTACAGAAGCCACATAACCGATTATTGTTATAGATACTATATACTTTCAATGTTAGGATGCACCAAAATTGAGTGGCAGAGCACATACTAAGAACATTGAATACAGTTTTCCGCGAATAGCCTCCAGGACTCTTTCCGTAATTCCCCGTCAGCGGGCCGCCGTCGGAGACTACGGAGACTACGGCATGACATGGAGATGACAACTGAAACCCCGATTGGCTATTTTCTCTTAGTAGCGGACTAAAAACGCCAATCGAGACTTTTGCTATCGGCATGAATCTCCCCAGACTCTCGGTGGTCGGTGGCTCGGTGCCGGTAGCCTATCATGTGACAGAGCGCGGATTAGTTTAATTCGTATTATGCAGGGGATTCTGCCATGAAGTAATAGTCCCAAATAGCCCTGGAGTCGAAGCCCCGTATAACGCCGGATATAATTACTCTTTTCGTCGAAGAAGCATTACACTTAGGAAAGTTCTACTCTACAGCATAGGTGCAATGATTGGCTTCAGAAGGACAAATGTATCAAATCGTATAATGTATATGTCACATTAGACATCTACTCATGGCTCATGTACAGTAAATTTTTAGGATACAACAATGATCAAGGCTGAAAACACACAGAAAAGCATATCTACCAACCACGGCCAGCCAACTTATCAGCCTCGGGCATTTGCTTCACATTGATACCAACCATAGCCTCACCAAGACCCTGGCTGACCTCAGCAAGCATCTTGGGGTCCTTGTAGTGAGTAACAGCCTGGACAATAGCGCGGGCACGCTTCTTAGCATCGCCAGACTTGAAAATACCAGAGCCAACAAAGACACCATCGCAGCCCAGCTGCATCATAAGCGCGGCATCGGCAGGGGTGGCAACACCACCAGCGGCGAAGTTAACAACAGGGAGACGGCCGAGCTCGGCAGCCTGGCGAACAAGCTCGTAAGGAGCCTCGATCTCACGGGCGAACGCGCGCAGCTCAGGCTCGGCGTCCTGGCTGGCGAGGAGGATACCGCGGGCACGGCTGATCTGCGCATTGACAGTGCGCATGTGCTTGACGGCCTCGACAACATCACCGGTACCGGCCTCGCCCTTGGTGCGGATCATAGCGGCGCCCTCGGAGATGCGGCGCAGGGCCTCGCCGAGGTTGCGGCAACCGCAGACGAAGGGGACCTTGTAGCCGTGCTTGGTGACGTGGTAGACATCGTCGGCGGGGGTGAGGACCTCGGATTCGTCGATGTAGTCAACGCCAATGGCTTCAAGGATCTATAGGTCGGTGTTTGTTAGTAAAATTGTTACTCTTTGTTCGCCTTCCCCCGCCACCGGGGATCTCTGTTTTCTCCTCCATCTGCCGATCTCTACCCCTCCCCCGCATAGAGATAATTGTTCACATACCTGGCATTCAACGAAGTGGCCGATACGGGCCTTGGCCATGACGGGAATGGTCACAGCTTCCATGATCTCCTTGATCATGGTGGGGTCGGACATGCGCGCGACGCCACCCTCAACGCGGATATCGGCGGGGACACGCTCGAGGGCCATAACGGCAGCGGCACCGGCTTCTTCAGCAATGCGGGCCTGGTAGATGAGTTCGTTAGTTACCTATACTGGGCCGGATTGTAATCGATTCCTCGGAGAGATATCATACCTGCTCGGCGTTCACGACGTCCATGATAACGCCACCCTTCAGCATCTGGGCGAGACCGGCCTTGACAGTGAAGTCATTGCCGGTGGTTCCGTTAGGAGCAGCCATTATGAATTGTGTAAAAGAAGGGAATATGAACAGAAATGAAGAGAAAGGAAGAATAGAAAGGGAAAAAGGAAGACAGCGTTCCGAAAGTGAGTCAGTAAGAAATACACTTTTCCCCAAAAGTTACTTGCCTCAGGCCAATCACACCCAGAGTGCCCCTCCGAGTCCACTCCGCAAAGTCCCCCTGTCAACTTGCCTTTCCCGAGGAGATGCCCCTCGGTGAACAACAGACCGCCTACTCTTTGGAGACAGATGATTTCCCAGATTTCCTCTTAGTCACGTTACCACTAAGGGCTCTTCCAACCTTGGAAGGTTCCAAGGCTTGTGATACTTGGCATTAATGTGCCTAATTCAGTAGGTGAGATAGCTTCCAAGGTTTCTATCACTTGCACAGATGGCAGTGAAGAGTTAGATTGATGAGGGCTCCCAATCTTCATGACTCATCAATATTAAACTTTATCCTATTCTGGCAGGAGAGTTGCTTGAAGCATAACACGATATATATCAAGTATATCAGGCGCCCATGTTTGCACGTGCATATGGCCTTGGCCATAAATCGTATACGTACAATCCAGGGTCCATTATGCACATATATGTGTACTACTTATACTGCTGTGTCCCTATCAACCTAGCATTCTACGCATTCCAGATGCCTATATATCTCCCAGCAATCACAATATACAAGTATATCAATTATGAATCTAAAGAACTATATTAGACTCCAGAATAACCTAAAACAACATTGGAACAACCCAGACATCAAACCAGAGCCTCAATCCTTCAGATCTGGGCATCCATGGATGGGCTCAGCGATATATGACGTCATCCGGCATCCTTATCGATCAGCGCATCTCCAACCAAACCCTTCCAAATCCGACTCTCCAACTCCCTCAATTACAAGATAAACAAGCGAAACAAACAATATGTCTTTTAGATTATTCACCCAACAACCAGCCACCCTCCTCCGCCTGGGTCTAGGCGTCGGCATCGGTCTCTCCGCCGCAACCATCCACCCCTTGTCACCCTTTCGCGCCGCCCCAATGCAATGCCAGTACGCCGTGCCCCAACAACCCACCTTCAACAGAGATTCAGAGTGGGCTGTTAATTCCGCCGAATCTTCGGGGCAGAAGCAGGGTCGTACGCGGCAGACTGGCCTGTTGAACGCGGAGACTATGCGCCAGGTTAGTTTGGGTAGTGTGTTGGGCCTTGTTGCTGGTGTTGGGTTGAGGGCGTTTTCAAAGGCTTTGGTTGTTATTTTGGGTATGGGGGTTGTTCTTGTTGAGGTATGTATAAGCTTCTGCCGTAGACTTGGGCTTTCCATTGGGTGCTTCGCTGTCCGAGGCTATGGGTTATGGTATGGTTATACTTGTGACGGTACGCTGATGCTTGTTCTCGATCTAGTATGCTGCGTCTAAAGGGTACAATATTCTTCCGATCAACCGGATTCAGAAATATGTTAAGCGAGTTGACTTGCGTCGTGCTATGAGTGAGAAACGGCCGTTCAAGATGAGTTTCGGTTTTATGATGGCGATGGCGGCGTTTGCGAATTTCTAGGCTTTACCTGTTCGACTAGACGGAGATCTAACGCTACTTGTACATACGAACAATGTTAAGTTGGATCTTGCCAACTGACAAGGACACAATTTGGGCGGTTGGACGCGCATATTTGATTTGGTAAAATGTTCATTCGTACAGGGGTATCATGAGTCTTGATCTATTCCACACCAAATACAGAGGGGGGAATCTACGCTACCCCAGCACCAGATCCTCCAGCACGCCCTCCATTTCATCGCGGGACAGTGGCACACCCAGTATCTCCATACCGCTCGCATCCATGCGGGAAGTGATCATTTGGTGGTCGTGGAACTCCTTCAGCAGGGTACGGAACATCATCTCTGAAGAAGCGACAAACTCTTCCGTTGCCTTCTGGTAAAGGAGACGGAACTCGATGCCAGTTTCATCGCCAGGTTTGCCGCCCTCTGCCGCACCTTCGTCATCTGACTGATGACCGTCGTCCAGTAGAGTGATCAGTTCTGTCAGCAGGAGACGGTATAGGTTGCGTGCATTCTCGGGAAGACTCTTGAGCACAAAGCCCACACCATCTTTCCCGCCGACGCGGCGGCCCTTGCGTCCAAGGAGAGCGTGAACCTCCTCGACAACGTCGGTCTCCGCTGAGAATGGTAAAAAGGTTGTACAGTCATGGAAGACGAGATTGAGTTGATCACGCAGACTGATATCCCACATGACCGGGAAGTTGGGGGTATCGGCTGTAACCAGGAGACGGATGCGCGGTGTTGCAGCCAGACGGGCAAGGAGCGCTTGGTTAGCTGCGCGGCGGAGAGGCGGGGCATCAATGGAGTTGATCAAAACAGTGACGGGCTCTTCGTGGGACTTGAGCGCAGCTTGTAAAAGTTCGAGGACTTCTGTTGGTTGCGCACCAAGCTTGGATGGTGCATTGTCGCCCATCACGGCTGTGACGATCGTAGCGAAGATTGATCGAATGGATATGCCTGGCGTGTAACCATTGACCATTACGATGGTTGGATTCGCAGTGTCTGACAAGCGGTGGTTGTAGATCCACTCCGCGAATTCATCCGTTAGCTTGCGCTTGGAGCCGTAGCCAAATAGGCAGATGTTGAACCCTTCATCGAACTCGAATGCCCACTGTGGGAAGGATCGGTGGTGCAAGGATTGCAGGTATTCTTTCTCTTCCTTGCACGGATCCTCAAATTGTCCGAGTTTCTCGAAATATTCCTCATGCGTTAACAGCGGGACTTTGTTGAGAGTGGCATTTGATGTCTTAACAGGACCAGCGCGGTTCTGGAAGAAGTATCGTTCGTGTGCAGGGAGCTCGCCATCCGGTGTCGGGGAGCGCTTATTCCTAGCACCTTTTGGTCGTCCTGCACGTCGCTTTGGTTGTTTCACTCCTTTTTCGGGGGCATCTTCTTCGCCTTCAGGTTCTATACTCTCCGCCAGAGGCTGACCTGCTTTCTCGGTATCAGGCTGATCTCCATGTAAGATTTCCTCCGCTAGTCGTTCCGATCCATCCCAAGCTGTATCTTCATCCTGCTCAAACAGCACTCGTGCGCTCTTCTTCCGCGCAGATCGGTCCGCATTCTTCACTCGAGATGGAGTCGCTGCAGTTGCGGACTTGGGTTTGGTAGGAGTAGCGAACAAGCCACGAGCCTTAGATTTGTGGGTGGGCGTTTTCAGCCCAGACTGTTGTAAGGGCGTCGCAGAGACACCATTGGCCTTTTTGGGTGTTGATTGACCGCGTCCTGATGGGGGAAGCTCGTGGGAGGCATCGCCGTTTGGGGGTGAGGCGTTAGGCGCGTGGCTGTTCAAAGCGCCATTGGATTGTTCTAGAGCTGTTCGTCTTCTTTTTGGGGTCGAGACAGGCGGCTGGTCGCCGGCATCTGAGAGTTTACGCTTCATGGCGCTTTAGTCAGATTATTGTCACGTAGACGCGAAGGTGAAGGGAGCAACAGTACCATCAGATCCGGAGAATGTGCACAGGGTCGCGACGCAAGGGGGTTCCAAGGTAAATTCGAGATCTCGTTGTTGAAGGGAGCTGCAGGTCTGACACTGGAATGCAGGGCCTAATTGAGTCTGGAAGTGCTTGAAGGAATTAAATTGGAGCGGATGGGTTTCTCCGACTCCGCGTCTCCAGGTTGGAGGTATAACGGCGATTACATATGTATCGACTGCACTGCCTTGAATTCAACACAATTCGCGAGATTTTACCTTTTATGCTCATCTGCGTCATCTGCGGTCTCTCTACTTTGTATTTCTATAAAGGTTCAATTCAATTTTACTCCAGAGGGTTGGACTAAAAAAGTCGCGCAGGTCATGTGAGCAAATCCACTGATCAGGCTAGATTCCAATTTCTTATGTGTAAAGTACTCATAGTACTCAGCAGGCAGAGGCCAAATAATCAAATCACTCAACATATCCCCAGACACCACAATTGCAGTGGGCTCATACCGCGCAATCAGTTGCCGAGTGCGGAGCTCCCGAGATCGGCTACTTTTTTCCCTTGACTCACGGGGCTTGACTCACAAGAGCAGCATCTTCCCTTATAAACCCCGGGCGTGTGTCTACCAATTGCCCTATACAAGACACACATGGTTCCAACTACCCAATCCGCCAGCATGGCGACCTCCCTCGCCCGCATGCTCAAAGGCCAGGTCCGATGCTACTCCGCACCGCTAGACACGGCCATTCCGGCCTCCAAACAGCGCTACATCCCCACGAGCGGCACCTACCCCCAGGGATTCCAGGTATCTGGTACCCATGTGGGCGTCAAGGCCTCCAACACCCGCTTCCCGGATCTGGCACTGATCGCCTCCGATACGCCATGCTCAGCCGCGGCAGTGTTCACAACCAACAAGTTCCAGGCTGCGCCAGTGCAAGTGAGCAGGAAGACCCTGCAGAGCCGCAAAGGCGATGGTATCCGCGCTGTCGTGATCAACTCAGGTTGCGCCAATGCCGTGACTGGCAAGGGCGGCCTAGAGGACGCCGTGCAGATGGGAAGAAAAGTAGACGAGTGCAGCGGTGTCGAGAACGATAGCTCTCTAGTAATGAGCACCGGTGTCATCGGACAACGGTAAATGCACCATCCTATCTTAATTGCATTCATAACCCTCCCTAAGAAATGCCCTCATAACTAACCAAACAAACCACCCACCAGCCTCCCGATCTCCAAGATCCTCGACCGCATCCCAACAGCCCACTCAACCCTCGCCTCAACACACGAAGCCTGGCTCAACACAGCCCGCGCAATCTGCACAACAGACACCTTCCCCAAGCTCCTCTCGCGCACCTTCGCCCTCCCCTCCTCCCCAGACCGCACCTACCGCCTCGCAGGCATGACCAAAGGCGCCGGCATGATCCACCCGAACATGGCGACGCTACTCGGCGTACTGTGCACAGACGCAGCGGTCGAGCCCGCAGCCCTGCAGTCAATTCTGAAACACGCCGTGTCGCGTTCCTTCAACTCGATCTCCATTGACGGCGACACGAGCACGAACGACACGATCGCGGTGCTGGCCAACGGCGCTGCGGGCGGCGAGACTGTGCGTGCGCCGGGCGCGTCTGCCAGCGCGGACTACACCGCGCTGCAGGGTGTTGTGACTGATTTCGCGCAGGAGCTGTCGCAGCTGGTTGTGCGGGACGGCGAGGGCGCTACTAAGTTTGTTACTGTGCGTGTGCGCAACTCGCCGGATTATGAATCTGGGCGCATGATTGCTTCGACGATTGCGCGCTCGCCGCTGGTTAAGACGGCTCTTTATGGTAAGGATGCTAACTGGGGTCGGATTCTCTGTGCGGTGGGTTATACGCAGGGTGTGGCTGAGGGAACTGTTGTTCCTGAGCGGACCTCTGTTAGCTTCCGTCCAGTTGATGGCAATGAGGTTTTGAAGTTGTTGGTCAATGGTGAGCCTGAGACTGTTGATGAGCAGCGGGCCAGTGTTATTCTGCAGAATGAGGATCTTGAGATCGAGGTTGATCTTGGTGGTGGTGAACAGGGGGCTGCTGGATGTGGTGGTGAGGATGCTGTTTACTGGTTCTGTGATTTCAGTCACGAGTATGTGACTATCAACGGTGATTACCGCACTTAAAAAAAAAGATGTATTTCAGCATTTGCAGTGGACTTTTATCGAATCGAGGGAGATTTCGGGATTAAAGGCCTTTCCGAGCGAGAATGCCTATAGTTACGAAGAAGAGCCGTTGAAATGAGCTTAAATATGAACGATGTTGAGGATCACGGCAAGTTGAATATATGATTTTGGTTTTTCTAGACACATATGGTTACAGGACCCTAAACAGGGCACTTTCTAATCGCTGAGCACCGTCTATCGAGTGATTAGACCCATATGATTCTACACATGGACAACATAAGACGTTGACACTTGTGTCGACGTGCAGAGACTCCCAGAGAGGGGACCTCGGGACGTTCATCGGCAGGTTAATCAACCAGCACGACTGAATATCAATCGGTATAGTTCCAATTCAGCCAAATAGACGGCGCCGATCCATTCACCCAAAAAGTATAACGTAGAGCGGACAGTAAAAAAAAAGACAGAAAAGTAAACAGAGAGGTTGCAAAGGACCGGTGTGATCCTATGTCATGCTGCTCGTGAAATTACGGACAGTCTCGTTTAGCTGCCGGGGACGAGGCCCTTGAGGCCAGCGCCAATGTCACCCTCACGGGCGGCAATTTCAAAGTAGCCGTAGATGATGCTGTATTATGCTGTTAGCTGAGATGGACATGTTTGAGATATCAACGGAGTAACTTACGTAACGGCAAGGAGAATACCAGTACCGCTGCCAAGGGCACCCATAAGGTCGGAGGCGACGGACAGACCACCAATGCAGGCACCACCGAAAGCAGCGGCAGTAGGGATAACGCGCTTCAGCTCCTTGTACATGCTCTGCTCACGGTGACCAGACATGACGAGACCCTGGTCCTTGAGCTGCTTAGCAACGTCACGGGGAGCGGAGCCGGAAACCTCAATCCAGGTCTTGGAGAAGAGGGCGCAGGCAACAAGCATGAAGGTAATGTAGACAGCGGTGTGGATGGGGTCGAGAAGAGCCTCCTTGAAGTTAAGAGGAGGCGACATGTAGTAAGCAATACCAGAGGCGGCGTAAAGCTGAGCAGATCCCTCACGGGGCTCCCAAACTCCGAGGAGCTGGACCAGGATGTTCTCAGAGAAGCGAGAGTACAGCATCTGACTGATGAGGAAGATGTTGGAGCACAGAGCAGACTGGAGCATGATGGGCATGTTGGAGGTGTAGAAGAGGCGGACGGGGTACGAGCCGCGCATGCCACGCTGGCGGGAGGACTTGACGGGGATCTCAACACGGAAGCCCTGCAGATAGATGACAGCGGCGAAGACCAGAAGAGTAGCCAGTAGGTTCATGACGTTGGGCAGGTTCTGGCGGTAGAACGCCTCGTACAGGGCGCGCTGCTTGTCGGGCCAGGTCAGGAGAAGGTGGAACAGAGCGATGATAGCACCCTCGAACTCGGGGCCACGGCCGGTGTTGATGGTGGTGGGGGAGAAGGCCTTCCAGACAATCGACTCGCAAATGTTGGTGGCAATGAACAGGGAGATACCGCTGCCCAGACCGTAGCCCTTCTGGAGGAGCTCGTCAAGCAGAATGACAACGAGACCGGCCACAACCAGCTGGACAATCAGGAGAACACAGATACCGGCACCGAGGTCACTGGGTTGGCCGTAGAGACCAGTCAGGACATAAACACAGGCCTGGCCGAAGGAGAGAATGATAGCGAAGAGCTTCTGGGCGGTCTGGTAGAGCTCGCGATCGGTCTTCAAGTCGAGGTTGACATCAATGAGGTGGGTACCGGCAAGGAGCTGAAGAACAAGGTGTGTCAATATAATTATCGCAAAGGATGATAGGAGAGATTTCTGGAATCGCATACCTGGAAGACCATGCCGGAGGAGATAATAGGGGTGATACCCAGCTCCATCAGAGTACCCCGGTTACTGGCCAGCATCATACGGAGCCAGTACAGGGGGTCCGAAGTGTCGGAGGAGACAATACCGTAAAGAGGCATCTGACTCATGACCAGGAAGATCATCAAAGTCAACTGTAATGTAAATCAATTAGGATTCAAGCTGACTTCGCGCGGAGAGAACGGATTCAGGGCGACATACACCAGTCCACATCAACTTCTGGTTGAAGGGAACCTTAGTCTCAGGAGCTGCCACCTCCGGGAGGAGGGGCGTAAAGGGCTTGATCAAGTCAAGGAAGCGTACTATATTCCTCCATCAGCATTTGAGCATCAATTGAGGGCGATTCGACACGGATTGTTGCGATTGCGTGCGCGACGAGGATTCGGGGAACTCACGGCCGCTCATGGTGGCTATCTTCCTCCCAGTCCGTTAAAGAATTAAAGAAAGCTGGAGTCGAAAACCAGCTGAAGGAATGGAAACTATTAAGAGAAATAAAACAAAAAGAGAAGGAAGTGAAGTTGTCGAGAAGATGGGGGGAGGAGGGAAGAAGAAGACAGAAGAGGTTCGCTGGCCACTTTTCGCTTCCGCGCTAATTAAGGCCACTTGGTCTTCGCCGCAACAACCAACTTGGTGACTCAACCAACACAAGAACGCGATATTTGAAGATAATTGCACGGTATGAGCTCTAACATGAGCTCTAATTCAATTCTCCAGACACTCTTTTTTTCTGCTAGTCTTTCAAGTCCGTGTGTGCACCCCCAAAAGCAGGGCTCCAAGCTATCCCCACAATCCAGAGGCCACGGTACTAACTACGCGATCGGGGTCTACAACATATGGGGTAATTATTGGGAATAATATTGGCATCCATGCCCAAATAAATATTCCTACTTTGGTCCTATAAATATATACCAGCATTCTATAAAGAGTATAATATGGTCAAAAGAAAATATTTCAAGGTCCAACGAGACCCAGGCAATCATCAATGACCACCTCAAGCTCTCCCAATCGTGTCTTCAGGCCCCGGTTCTCGTCTTGCAGAACACCCATGACACTCCAGGCCTCGGAAGCCGGCACGCCGTAGCAGTTGCTGCAATTAGACGCGTTGCCGTTACCACCGGTGAAAGAGCTACCTAAACGCGTTGAAGCAAGACCCTTCAACACCCGATCATATGCCGATGAGCGTGCAGGCGGTGCTGCACTTGTGACGGCGACCAAGTTTTTCTGGATTGTAGGTGTTGGCATCGGGCCCGTCGGCGTAGATAGGGCGATCTGCGACATGTTGGGAGACGGCGCTGTCAGCGTGGAAGTGGGAGACTCGACACCCTCACGCTGCGAGAAGACGCTATCGGCAACGCTTTCGTCGCCGGACTCGAAGCCCGAGTCACTGGTGAAGGTGCTGTGGCTAGCACGTTTTCCTCCGCGCCGAGGAGTTTGGAGCGCCATGGAAGGCACGTCGTCATCTGGGTGCACGGTACGAATTACACAACTGCGACTGCGGGATTCTTCAGCCTTTCGCATTTGTCTCTCTTGCTCCAATTCCTCGGCCATGGCCTGCATGGCTTTCTCTTGATCAAGCACCTTGGCGGCCATGCCGTCCAGCTGCATCTTGAGGTGGTCGACTCTGGCGCGAGTCTCTTCAAGCTCTTCTTGCTTTTCGTCCTTCTCCGCCAAGGCCTGGTGCATGGCGAAGGTCCGCTGCTTATAGGCATCCTGCATGCGTCGTAGCACCTTGTCGGCATTATCTCGTAGGGCATCCACCGCCTCACCGTTGGTATCGTCCGACTCGGGTAGTGAAAGAGCGGCAGTGATGTCCAGGTTCAGGAACTCATCATCTGCTGGTTCTGGAAAGTTGGGCCTGCTCGGTTGCCGCCGCAGGCCGAAGAATGAAAACCGGTTCGTCGGGGTTGAGTTCTGTCTCGTATGTGACATGGATGTTGGAACTGGACGGGAATCTAATCCGGTCCCATCTGAAGCACTGTTAGGCCCCATTTTCAGCCCCAACTCGACTGGATCTGATTTCCCCTGAAACCAATCTGACAAGATCCTGGCTCTTGCTTCAAGCTTCTTCTTTGGGAAGGTTTCCGTCCAGGGGGTATTCTTCGGGCCTGATATCGTGTCGTCGATACCCTGTTCAAATAGTGGGGGTCTTGCAATATATTCCGTGTTCGCCCGACGATGTGAAGGCGGATTGTTAAAGTGATTTGAGGTTAGACGGACCGACGATCCTGGGGGCGTCAAGGCAATGGTCTCGTGAGGTTGCGTGCCATCGGAATGCAGGGTGACAGGTGCATGGGAGAGATCGGGAGACATGTTCTGAGGGGGTATTTCGACAGAACCGGCAGGCAGGATAGAAATGCCACGTCGATTCAGGCCCAATGTGGCGTGTGCAACCTGGGGTAGCTGTAGGGGAGAGGTATGAAGGCTAATCAAGGACCAAACAGACCCCTGGATGGTATTCAAGGTCAAATGAAAAGGGTATAGGTAGTTTCAGTGAAGAATTTCGTGTTTCACAGCGTTGGGTCTTTGGTTTTCCCAGAATTTGAAACTAAAACACCGAAAAATAATTTGACAGGAAAACAAGAGGCTGGGGTGATGGAAATAGCGGTGGCTGAACGGGAGCTCTCTCCACCTCCAATGATCCACCACATCTTCCTTTCCAATCTGATTAATTACACGGACTCTCAAATTAGTGCCTCTAGGCTTCTTTCGAGTTTGATACCGTCGATTTTCCCGCTCCCGCTGTGCATGGTTTCAGCTGCACGAGGATCTGCGTCATTGCACGTTTTCTGCAAACTCCCAGCGTCATGGCTCCCAACGGTCTGAAGCATTTATCTAATGCCCTGGCAACGCCAGACCAACTGTCCAACTCTTCATCCTCAATCGACAATGTCCCGTCTGATCTCGAAACCTCCATTCGTTGTGCGGGCGCACAGCTCACTCAAGCTGCCGGAATTCTGCTACACCTGTCACAGGACATAATTGCCCAAGCGATCGTGATGTTCACGCGTTTTTGGCTTGGCGCTGATGGGGGTAGCTTGCGAATCTACTCAGTCAAGGTAAGAGCTCGAGGAATTCTAAATCAGCCTTCTGATCCACTAACCAGAGCAGGATGTATCTGCCGCGGCCTTGTACCTGACAGCTAAGCTTTCCTTTCAACCAACCTCCCCGCGCTCCGTCCTAAATGTCTACACCTTCCTCCTATCGCAGGATGCATCGCCCTTGTGGTTCGTGAGGCAGAGCGGGGCTCCTGAAACCCCTCCATCGCCCGAAACCTATATCCTGTCCGAGGGAGGCTACCAGTCTGCCCGGCTAGTCCTCCTCCGCACCGAAACGGTTATCCTCCGTACTTTCGGGTTTGATACACATGTCGCTTTACCACACACGATCGCTTTGACGTATCTTCAAACTTTGGGTGTGACAAAACCCGCTGTGGCTCAACGGGTCATCCAGCACCTCAATGCGGCGCTGCTCTCACCCCAGCTCCTTTATGTCACCCACCAGCCAAATGCCCTGGCTGTGGCTGCCATCTACCTCGCTTCACGCGAGGAGGAGGTCAAGCTCGTGGACGGTGAGTGGTGGGAAGTCTTTGATGTCGATCGCGAAGAGCTCGGCTTTTTGGTCGTTGGCATGAAAAGTACAGAAGGCTTTATGCGGGCGGAGGCCAGTCGGTGGAAGAACAAAGCTATTCCAATGGTAGTAGACGAGGTGGATGCCGAAATCGAGCGACGTCGAATGATGGAGGAGGGCGAATGAACATTCTTTGACTTTTGCTGAGAACATCAGATTTCAAGATCAAAAGCCTACTGGGAAGGATGTCCTGGTAGAAGCTACCAAGCTATCTACCAAATAATATACCACAGGATGGCAGGAATGCTACCCATCAACAGAAGTCCTGACGGCTGAAGGCTAGCGAGATCCTGGTCCACACCCAGAAGGAATTCTAGGAACACCCGACAATAGACGGCCTCGTCTCTGCAGGTGTGGCCGAATATGCTGGCAGAAGATTGGCTGTTCCACAGCTTCGGCCAATCGCCAGGGAATTCCGCGGCCTGTCCAGCTGAACCTATATGTTACATACCACATCCTCTCTCATGGCCGTAACAATCAATGTAGATGTATAAATGCTATTCCAGAACTCAATTGCAAGATAGCTAGGTAAATTGCTGATCATAAATGAACGACATAGATGCTTCCATCCTACTCCATGTGCTCCGCTCGAGAAACACGCTCAACAGCCTGGTGATTTTGTCCTCCAATACGCGCACCACACTCAGGACACTTCGCTAGCTCCATCGGCATACCACATTCTCCAATGGCAAACTGAAGTAAAAACAGAAAAGGTTAGCTTTGTATCTCTCTAAGAAGAAGACCTCGAATATTCCGCAAATCCAACTCACAGGATGTCCGTTGGTACAATTGTACCAATGCCCAGAGTTGGTTGCTATGCCTCCTCGCCCGCCAACCAGGCAATCTTGATGGATGCAAGTTCTTCTGGCGTGATCTCTTCATATCAAGGACCTTCAAATAAGCGATTCATTTCCTGAACTTTCTCTCGAAGTTCCTCACAATTGCCCAATTAATCGCATAGATGAAAGGCATCGGCAAGGAACTCTCGCGCCGTATTTCTGCGGTTATCACGCGATTCTAACCCCGTGCTCTTCCGTCTTTCCAGACGAGTCTCATCCTTTCCGGGTACTGGATGCGTGCGATGGTACCATCCGACCAGTTCGGATATTTTGGCAAATGTGAGGGTTGCCGTGATGACAATACGGGAGAGGCTCCCACCCTTGGCTTGGATGATCAAGTCTTGACAGTCCTCTAGAAACGATATCGTGAGCTGATTAAGCTGAACAATGAGGATTGTCTCGTCAATCTTCGCGTTTGAATTCAAGAGTCTGAACTCATCGCGAAGAACAAATTCTCGGGCCTTGATAGAGATCAATCGTGCCCCAAGAGTTATCTGGTTGTCAGGTCTTGGCGTGGATATTGTCAGTCTTTCAAGTTGTTGAGACGACGAGTGTATACGAGATTACATCCACCACCTTCGGGGCTCTTCGTCTCGAACTTATAAGGCTCGGAGCAGATGATAGGTACTTCTAGGTGGCGGGGATAGTATAGGGCTAGTTCCGTACCGACTACATTTATACGTGCGAGTTGAGCATAAATATCAGCCTATATTGGGATATTAAGATAGGCCTCGGAATTTCCGATTAGGTATATGCCGTGCTATACTCGGCTAAGGAGCATATTGATACGGTTCTTGGTGCGAAGGAAGCCAACTTTTCTTTTCGGGTTACTCCGAACTAGGGAGACGATGATCACCTTCGCCTGTTCGCCTTAGAAATTATCAACGGTAGTAACGCGTAGCGTTTGAAGGAGCGTTTTCCTCTCGATAAGTTTGCGAGGCCCTACTTAGGGGGTCTCTTTATGAATTCAAAATCTTTGCTAAGCGATGCCCTAAGCTTCCGTAGTTGACTAGTATAGGGGGTTAGAAGAGCAATGTTATTGCTACTATACTCTCCCTATCGGACAAGATGCCGTATAAGAGCGGTCGCTATATCAACCTTCCACTAATTGCTATACGACTTCACACGAATATCGTCTTCCCTCGTGTCTTTATCGCGTCGATAGTCTAGCTAGAAGACGTTCTCTCGTATTCCGACGACGTTTAGGTAGATCCATAATGCTTTCGTGATCTTCGAGTTTTAGATAGACATTTCTAATAAGTTGCAAAATCTCGGGCCTCATTCTTCGCTATATATAGAGTTGTGCATTAGAGGCAGGATTAAGCCCCGGCTCACTAATAGCACGCCTCTTAAATTGGCTCCGATCTAGCTGCTAGGCTTTACCCGATGACGACTTAAGGCTAAGCGAGTAATTTTGAATCTGCGGCCGTAGCTGTCTGTGATCGCCAATCTAGATGAAGTGCTCCACGCCCGGTATAAGAGATGAGATGATATGTGCCTTTATCACCTCGGCTGCCTCGTCGCATATGATGACTTTCGCTCCTATACGGCGTAATGTCTCAATATTTCGCGTAAGGGATGTTATTGTGATACCTAAAACGTCGGCTTAAATTAGAGCTCGTCGGTTTATTCCTTCGCGGACGGCGTGTATGTTTTTACGCGAACGCCACGGCCAGCCATGTCTGTGAAGGGGCAAAATAAACCTTCAGCTAGTGTATCTGGTTACAATATGCTTCGTCGTGCCAGCATAACTCCATGCAAATGAAGAAAATATTTTCTAGAGAAGTGGTTGGCTAATAGAGTGATCGCAGTGTAGGTGATTTGAGCGAGTAGGGAAAAGGAAGGCAGTTGACTTCCTAGGAAAATAAGTGACAGGCAATGTAATTATAGGCTATGAGATCCCCGACAAACAAGTAGTATTTGCAAATAGCAAACACCGATATGCACCGTGCCTAGAATACTCAAATTATCTGCTAAGCGACGGTGAAGAACAATCACTCATCCCCAGCCTCAACTTCATGTATGCATACAAGGTAGGCTATAGCACCGAGAACTAAAGACTAAGAATGCTATAGAATATAAAAGCCCTATGGGTGGACGTATAGTACATAGAGAAATTCATCTGTGAGAAGAGCCAAGATTTTATACAGACTAGAAGTACAACCTTGGAAGAACTCTCACGTATCTCCATATATAGTAGGTTACAGCATGGATCTCAAACAATAATCTTGCTTAGAAGTTGAGATATGTTACTTTGAGCAACTTTTTCTAATCAAAAAGGATCATCGTCTTAGTCTAGTAATTGATCAGATATGGAGATGGTGTTTGCTCTCCTTCTATTAGGGCAGATACACTAGCCCTTCGTACTTGATACAGACCTTTTTATATGTCCAAGGAATGACTTTCTCCTGGCAAGAATAAGTAGATATTTCTTTGAAAATGAAAAGATGTTGAGCTAGAATAGTTTACTAGATGAAGCCTGTCAAAATTCCAACATTAGAGCCTCCAGGGTTGCCCATCACCTGGGGCACTTCGGGAAAATAACGTTCTTATATAAGCAGGTACCATCACGTGGATATCAGTTCAAAATGACGCTCACCCGTGGACGCGGGGCGGATCATGTGCTCCACCGCTTATCATTTACCCCCGCCGCTTCTTTCGTATCTCTTTCTTCATTCTCACCTGTGAAACACTATGAATATCCTACACTCTACACTATCAACCTGGCGGGACCGCCTGGCGCCAGTATCACGCACGTCCACCTTCCGCAACACCGGCCAAATCACCCCAGAGGAGTTTGTTCTCGCCGGAGATTATCTAGTCTACAAGTTCCCCACATGGTCTTGGGCCGACGCATCAAGTCCGGCAAAACGTGTATCCTACCTTCCCGACGGCAAGCAGTTCTTGGTCACTCGCGGGGTACCGTGTCATCGGAGGCTGAATGACAACTTTGCCGGAGATGCAGGGCTCGAGGATGAAATCGTGAGGGATTTCCTCTCGGGTGGCGACGGCGGTGAAGACACAGCGGCCGACGATGGGGGGGATGGATGGTTGCGGACTGGTGGTGGCCGCGACGCTGGGGCAGACCATGATAAACAAGAAGCTCGGATTCGTGACGTGCGGACCGTCGATGAATCCGGAAATCTGGGCGAGCAGGAGGAGGATGATGATATCCCTGATATGGAGGATGAAGACGATGATGAGGAAGCCATCATCCGAGAGACAGATGATCAGTCAGGGACACAGTGAGTGCCATTTTCCTGTCTTCAAACTTCACCTTGCCCTCTTTTCTAACCCGTTGCTTGTTATCGCTCCAGATCTCTCCGCACTTATACTCTCTACATTACTTACTCTAACTTCTACCGCACGCCCCGCCTCTACCTGTCTGGCTATTTGTCGCCATCCGAACCGCTTCCACCACATCTAATGATGGAGGATATTGTCGGCGACTACAAAGACAAGACCGTGACGTTAGAGGACTTCCCATGGTTCGAGGGTAGCGTCAAGATGGCCAGTGTACATCCATGCCGCCACGCCTCTGTGATGAAGACACTTTTGGATCGTGCCGATGCCGCACTCAAGCTCCGCCGCGACAAGCTCAAGCAGACGCAGTCACGCGAGGAAGCAGACCGTGTTCTTCGGGCAGGCGGCGGATTGGAAGGCCTGGTGGATGAGACGAAGAATATGTCGCTCGGGGACTCCCACCACGCACAGCCTGGCGGAGACGAGTGGGAAATGCTGCAACGCGATGAGGAAGAACAGGTTGCCATCCGGGTAGACCAGTACCTAGTTGTGTTCCTCAAGTTCATTGCCAGTGTGACACCGGGCATTGAGCACGACTTTACTATGGGGGTATAATTTCTTTGGATTCGATCCAGACTTGTCTTATCCGATCCTTACTTCCCAGGCAGCTATATTCCTCGGACAAATTTGGACTGGATAGTGGCTAGGATCTGGCGCGCTGCTCCCTTGTTCTTGATTTCCGAAATGTGATATGCATGACATGATATGAGTTTGGCGTTAATCTGCTTCTGGGAGCACGGATAATCTCCTTTCCCCCTTCCCGGGTTGCTTTTGCTGTGTTTTATCTTCGTTAGCTTTGGGAGTTTTCTCATGGCAAATTTACTTCGATCTGTGAAGATTCCAGAGTAGGCATCTTGCAAAGCGAGATCATAACAGAGGCCCCCCTTGCGTTCCTGGAGTAAGCCCAAGGGCCGAAAGTTGAACTAATAAAGATAGGAAAGAGAGAAGGTTGAAGTATCAAATAGATACATGTATATAAAATTAGACTGAGATGGTGGTTAGGCTTTGTTTTTATCTGACCATTCTAAGTATTCAAGTTCAATATAACTAACTAATCTCAAAGGTTATATAGAAAGTCCATTTCACAAATTAAGCCTCCTGGCGCCTTTTTCTGCATGCCAGATATCTACAAAGACCAACTGAGGAGACTACCAGAAAGACATAGAAAAAGACTATAGGGGAAGACTCTTAACGCGGAAGGTGTATGGTGGTTTCCTATCAAGGAAGGAACGTGACACACCCACGGACTATAAAAGCACTTCTCCCCTCATGTCGATCTTCCCTTCTTATTTTATCTCCCATTTCTTTAACCCCATCTCGTAATCCTTAGCTAAGGACATTTTCGAACTGATCCATGACAAACAAGGCCACCTGGGCTTCGACAGATGTCGTCGAAAGATGGATGGTATGGTTATATACCGCGGCATGCGTCTGCTAAAGCAATACATCCATCATTGCCCTGAATGCCTGCGGTGCAACACAAGACACCGCCTATACGGCTCACTTCAACGAATAGTAATGGCTGGGAGAGACAAGGGAACAAGCCCAATGGGTAAAAGAGAGGAACGCTATCGGACAAGGTCGTGGAATATGAGGCAAGCAGAAACAATTTATCAACCTACACAGTCACACGTGTTTTACAACCTCTTAGTATCTCTCACTTCTACTGCCTTATCACATAGCATATCTGAAGGACACTCAAAGTAGCCTCCCAGTATACCCTCTCATTTCCTATCGGCGGGACGGAGGGATGACCTCCCCTCCTGCCGTCGCAGCAGTCCGAATCTACATAAACACCATGCTGCTTATAATCTCTTCTAGTTCCTCTAATGCTAACATAAACATTTGTAGTCCCTAGGTATCTAACTTATTACTAGGCCCTAGACTATGGGGATAAGCAAGCTTTTGCAGAAGAATGTGGCGCTGAATATTACTTTGATGTCTCTAAGTATAGTACTAGCGATGCCCAGCTCACCGCAAATGTCAAGAAGGCCACACCGTGTGGGCTCGGCGCTGCTGCGGTTATTGTATGCACAGGTTCTAATGACGCTTATTCCGATTCGCTTTCCTTCGTGCGGTTCGCAGGCACCGTTGTTTGTGTCGGGGTTCCCGAAGGGGCGCCAGTCGCGATTGCTTCTGCCCACCCCGCCAAGTTGATCAGCCAAGAGATCAAAGTTATAGGAAGCGTGGTTGGAAATCGGATGGACGCTCTCGAGACCATGGAGATGGCCTCTCGTGGAGTGGCAACAACTAGGGTCACTGTTCAACCTATGTCAACCCTCGGCGATGTCTTCGAAAAGATGAACAACTAGCTGGTCAGTTAGAAAGGACAGGGCCTCTTCTGACGACCTAATAAGGGTCCTGGGCAACAGCTTCAGAAGCCAGTGATGGTGGTGATGAAATGCTATCTAGCGGCGCTTGGTGATGCAGAGAAATGAGGATCACTATCAATACAGCAGGCTGAATGTTATGGGGTTGGAAATGCGTATGGTCCCTGATTAAGGTATTTGTGCCAGCTTATAAGAAAGTATGCATCTGACATCCAGGGCTAGTCCTCGTGTCGGCAGCCCACTTTATTCGCGATTCATAACTTGAAAAGATGGCGAAAGTGAACCAAAAGCTCCTCAATACTGGATATCAAGTACTTGGAAGCTGGAACTTGAGGGGCTTCGAAGCCGGGTTCAACGAGATGGGCTGTATTTCACCCTCGGTTGTGTGCATGTTTGCAATTCAGGTACGAATCATCTGTATAGTACCAAATATCAGTAAATGAGGCTCTGAAAAAGGTGAATCCGTTCTAGGGGATACACACCAACAAAATAGCACTGCTCCGGCTATCCCTTAAGAAAAGTCAACCCTATATCATGGAAAGGCAATACAAATACGATGGGTGATCAATAGAGAAAACGACGTATGTATTGGAATGGACGAAGAGGAGAAAGAGAGAGATAGAATCTACATGTGATGCCTCAGACGTCCAGGCATCCAACACTTTAAGAATCATAGTTCACCTCCCTCGGCGAACAGAAGCTAATCTAAAACCTCTCCTTATAAAAATAAAACATATACATAGGTATTTCCACTTCGATTTTTGCTCTGCTTTCTTTCCGCCCTCATCTTGCAGTTTTTGTCTCTGATACTTAACTTCGGACGCCATTCTCGACTTGCGGGCCACTTGAGTCAATAGCAATAGGAGTCGACTACAATAAAACATACTGGCTGGTTGTAATAGTTGCCATACATCAGGGCTTACAATCAGGAAATAAAACGCCTACGAGGACTGCTAGAAAAGGATAAAATATTGAGAATTCATTATATCAAGGTTCATTGTATCGAGGCATACCACAGTGAATCAATCTACGCGAATGCCCTTCTGACCACCAATTATCATTATTACATATTACTATATATCACTATATATCACTACGTCTCACTATGTCCGACAGACCCAACCCTGGTAATTTCTCCAACCGACCTCACGAAGAGGTCGAGAATATTGCTCGAAACGGCGGGCAGTCTAGCCACCAGAGCGTATTTGCTTCTATGGATTCTGATAAGCAGGTTAGTAACAGCATTGTTTATTTGTGATGATACAGCGAACCCGAAAAACGAATATTTATAATAGAAGGAAATTGCCTCGAAGCTTCGAGCCCGGAGACCCGAGAACTAAAGAAGCAGGTCGGAAAGGAGGTCAATCATCCGAGAAGCCGGAAGAGTAGGGTGCCCTATATCGCCATCATATGGTAATATTCGTAACCGCAACTGGCAAGCTGCTAGCCATTTTTGATGGGAAAGGACGGGGAGCGAAGGAACCTGAAGGTGTCATTTTAATCATATAGTACATTCGTTCACAACTTCGAGATCCCTATTTAACAATCAATCTCCGCTTGAATGGTAAAATTGGCTTTCGTCCACTACGTTTTATAGAAGCCTACGCATAACCCAATCTTTATATGACAGAAACCTACCATATTTAGAATGCTTTACCCAAAAAGAAAAGGTCTTCTACGGAAGATGCTATAATCAATGGCCCTCTAGTTCCGTTTCAGTCCCCTTTTAGTTTTCAGCAAACGACCCAACTATGTAGATAAGGTCCCATAGTGGGATATCTACGCCTCATTACTAGGCGGCGATACGCTTATGGCATCATAATTATATCATAAGGGAACAAAATCCTGTTGGGAAGTAGGAAAGGAAAATGGTATGTGACGACCTGCTAATGATTGTCACACATTTAAGCCTACCGGTTAGCGGTCATAAGTGGATCTTTCTCAACCTAGTCCCCTCATTATTAGTTCGTTTAAGGGGGCCCCACACCTAGACCAACATGTCAGTAGAAGATAACCATAACGAGATACGAGGGCATAATGCTTTAAGAACTACACTCCGCACGTTAAAAGCCTGTAGGCTATCTAAGGCCTTAAGGCTAGGTTTTATAGCACGCTAAGCAACCCTGATGTTTTAGAAGAGGCAAAAAAGAATGTGGTAACCATACCTTTAAGAATATTAGAATATTACAATGTTGCCGCAACCGCCAAGACCTTAGTGTCAATGACTTCGAATGGTATCCATCTTAGTGAGGCAAAGTATTAAAGAACTGATCATAACAACGTATAATTCCTACAGGCTTCGAAGTACGTACTATATGCATTAGTATAGTTATACAAGCTTTAACTATAATCACTAGACTAAACAACCGGTATAAATACTAGAAGCTTCTTCCTCCGTTCGGGGATATTGTATAGAAATATTAAACACATTCCACCTAGATAATAGGATGTCTAACCACGCCGAAAGAATTGTAGAAGATAATCAAGAGAGAAGGAACGATCCTTCGTCCGTAACCGGGAACTTCACGGGTAACTCTTATGCCAAAGAGACCGCGTCAAGCCTGAGAGATCAAATTCCTATTCGAAGAGACAGCCAGCGACTTGAAGATCCAATGCAACCTTCTTATTTCAACTCTGGTCAGCAACTTGGTATGTCCATTCTTCTTAGCGCTGCCAGTTCTACAGTAATTAGGAAGGCCTCCATGGTGGCATCATCCGTT
Organism: Penicillium sp. CF05; assembly: GCA_002916455.1. Classification (NCBI taxonomy): domain Eukaryota; kingdom Fungi; phylum Ascomycota; class Eurotiomycetes; order Eurotiales; family Aspergillaceae; genus Penicillium; species Penicillium sp. CF05. The sequence continues at coordinate 55,180 of PKQL01000103.1, forward strand.
TTCACTCGGGGGTGATGTGATATGACCATGTATCATAATCATGTCATGAGGGAGAACAAGTTTTCGCAACATATAGTGACGGAGGAATGATATGTTGCGTTTCTCTGATGTTTGTAATGCATATAAGTACAAGAATTATCCATCGAAAGCAGATCGTATTCAATCCAGCTTCTCATTATTACTTCGTCAAAACTGCCCACTAGTCTCGACCAACATGTCAACAGAAGAGAGGCTGAATCAGATGCGTGGGTACAAAGCGTAAGTATTACATCTCACACTATAAAACCCAACGAGCACAGTTAACGCCCAAGGCTACCTACCTTTTCTAGCACGCTGAGCAACCCCAATGTTTCAGAAGAGGCAAAGCAGAATGCACAAGCTATGCTGAATGAGATCGGCGGTGATAACCCTCGCGAGGAACTATTTCAGGCAAGAGGCGATCAAAACAAAGACCCTATGAGGGTCTCAGCTGGGCTTAAGGCGTGAGTATGACCTCGAAAAGAAATGTATTAATTACGTATGCTGATTGGCCTGTATATAGGGCGCAGCACAATCCTGGCGTGACGGAGGGCGGGAAGCAGGAAGCTGCTGAGAGGTTGGAAGAGATGGAGGATTAAATGTTTTTTTTCCTGGGAGTAGGGTTAGGACAGTCCCCTGGGGGCGACCTGGTACGATATGGATACGAGTGAAGAATGTGAGATGTGCCTGATACGGGTATGATGATGGCGATTTACGAAATAGCTTGATATTTGCGTTATCTGTCAGTACAAAGGAGGAACACTGTCGTTTAGACATGGTAAATTTACTTCGAGAATCATGTGACCAATCCATACAAAAGGGTGAGCTGTCTATTGGCGATTGACGAAAACGGTCCGAGTGACGTCAAAGACGCGGCAATTTTCACCTGTTAAAATAACCCGAGCTTCCTCGCTTGGAACTCTGCTTTTGAATGATAATTAGCGTTCGCGCTATATTTAGTCAACCATGCCAAGTTAGATCCACCCAGAATCCATATCTTAGACAAGCGCCTGTTCTCCGAGCGAATCTCGCACAATACAGGTTGTCCGTCGGAAGGATACGATCAATTTGCCGGACGCTTGCCTGTTCCGGCTGGCTTACCCATGGAGAGACTTCTTGCAATACTTCCCTCAACACGATCGGAAGAGCCATACCTTTTAGACGAGTATCATTCCCTAGATACACCCGATAGGGCAACGGACAGGCTATGAAGATGAAGGCCCATTAGAAATAGGGTGGACGGTTTATATTAGAGCGCATATATTAGTCGTATGATGCTGTGTAAGGCTAGGTTTTCCCATGTTGTTTGCGGTCAGCAAGGCTAGCTCCTCCGGCTGCCGTATATATTCGTTGGAGGCCGTATCATAGTATTGTCTTCAATTGATCTCTATTTGCTTCACTTGATTATATAGGTTGCTATAAAAAGTACCGAATGCGATTCAATTTACTCTCATTGAATGGATGTGTCTTGATCCAATGCCGAGCAATTTCTTCGCGAGTAGCAACCCACACACCCTCACGACCTTGTATGTATTTAACAAGCTCGCGTAGTGCCTGGAAGCGCGCAGGCCGGCCAATCAGCCTGCTATGAAGGCCGATAGTCATCATCTTGGGTTCACCGTTGCAGTCCTCTTCGTACAGCACGTCAAATGCAGCCTTGCAATACTCCAACCAGTCGCGGGGATTGGTGAAGCTCGGCGAGGTGGTAAACTTGTTTTCGTTGACATCGTACGTATAGGGGATCATCAGCAGGCCCTTGCTAAGACCCAAGGGGTACGCTGTCCAGTAGGGCAGCTCGTCCGAGTACGAATCGCACTGGAATAGCAGCTCGAGCCCCTGCTGCTCAAACACATGGCACACCAATCCCTTACTGGACATGGACGGGAGACCCACATACCATCCCCGCGGTGGTTGGCTGGAGATTTCGCGAATAGCCTCGATATTCTTCTCAATTTGCTCTTTCTCGACTGTTAGCGGCAAGGCATGGTGATCAATCCAGCGACCCCATGGGAAGAGATCTCATGTCCGCTCTGCGCTAGATACCGTGCTGCATCTGGAGACTTCAGGATCGACTTTCCGACCGCATAAGCTAGTTTTAGTCTGTATGTTTTATGGCAGTTCGGCTTACCTCTTGAAGGTCCGTTTCCGATCGCACGTCCCCATTGACCACACTGTAGAAGCTTTTTGTTAGTCGCAAGTTGGCTTTTATACGGTTGTTCACGACCGACCTGTACCCGCCCCCCCCCTTCCTCATAATTCAGCACAATGTTGACACAGAGCTTCGCATTGCCGGGCCATTGAGGATCTGGAAATTTGCCCTTGTACCTTCGAAGTCGCGGTATCCAGCGGACAGCGGGATGTTTTCCGCAATGCATTGTTCGATTGTGAACAAGCGTGTGGCAGCCATTGATATTTTTTGCTCTTGGGAAAAAGAATGGATGGAATAGAATACTAGATGATCCGACTAGAAAAAGTCAAGGTTATTAGTTTTGTTATGTTCCGCTTTTGGCCGGTTTTTCGTCACTGTATTATTTGGATCGTGATCGGAGTGCTGTATAGAACGCCAATCCGATTATGTAGATCCGCACTACCCGTCGGATGTGATAAGCTATATCGAAGTCGAAATTTTGGTTTGGCTTATTGCTGGTAATTCAGCATGCGAATCAAACCTCACATACACGCAAAAGAGAGCACAAGATCCTCAAGACATCCTTTTAGCCGAGGGTTGTGTTATCAGATCTAATTAAAAGGTAAGGGTTTAAAAGAAAGTTGCATTTGGATGGTATGTTGCATACGGGTGGCGGACCCTCGCAAACGAGGGTCCGTATATTTCGTAGAAGAATTATAGGGGCCGGTCAACTATTAATAGCGACGGTCTAAGCACATCTCATTGATCCCACTGTCCAMCTGGTTCCTCATCGCTTCCAAAAAAACAGCCAGGGTTGTTTCAACATGAAGACATTTCAAACAGAAAGGAAAGAACTAAATTTTCAGGGATAAAACCATCTTAAAGCTAAAAATGCCCTACTTCTTTATTGGGGATCCCTCTAGCCTTGAAACATGTGACCCTCAGTGACAACGTTTGAGTATTTTCCCCAAAGGAAACGAAAATGATGGAATTACTAAAATTCAACGGTTTTCGTTATTATTTGCCTACTGCGAGATATCGTTGCAGCAATGATCAATGTGACGGGTGTGTCTCCCAGCAAGGGCAAGAAAGCAAATAGTAACCAAGACCATTTTACTACGTTGGGAGATTCTCGGACGACAAACCACTTTCTTTGGCCAAGAATAGGCTTCCGGTTGGAATTAGATACATTTTGATCTCTGTTGAGACACTTTTTATTAGGTTTCGAAGCTTGAAAGGTGGGTGATCAGCTTCATCTCGGACAAGTGAGTGTCACGGTTGACACACCAAGGGCATTGAAAAGCTCTCTGGAAAGAGTTCCTGGATTTGTCTCTGCGACAAGTATCTTTCATCCTTGAAGAGAAGGCGTATTAAAGCTATCCGCTGCTTGTAGCTCATATTTAATGAACCGACGGGTATGTGCTTCACCGAGTCCTTGGTCATGGTTAGAAAGCAGGTTCGAGCATTTCTTTTCTTGAGGAATCGATTTGCCGCTGCCGTTCGTGTCTCCACAGCCATGCCCTTGTAAATTCCTGGGACTACAGTATATGAGAGTAAATGCAGGGGGAAGCCGTATTGGGAAGGAAGCAAAACTCCCGAATATCTACCTATGGAGAGGTTGGACGCCTGAGTTACCCAATTCGTGCCGTAGGGCCACGCCACAACATAAAGGATAGGGAAAGAAAACCACTGGTTGCATTGGACTATTGCTAAGAGAGAGAAAGAGGGAAAGAGAGAGGAAAATCAAACAATGAGGGGAGCAAGGTCCCATTCGCCTGAGGGTGGAACGTTGTCTCAACATAGATTGATGGAAGCACCCATCTAGTTTATCGTATATCCCCCATCGGCCAATAAAGAGGCACCCTGCACGAAGCTCGCCTTGCTGCTACACAAAAACAGGCACACATCAGCAATTTCCGAAGGCTGGCCCATCCGGTTCATCGGCGCGGTGGCGATAGCGGACGCAAAAAGCTCACGTTGCTCAGAGGAGCCTTGAGTCATGGGCGTCCTAGGAAGGCATGCATTAGAATGGTGAACTGACTAAAGAAACAGGAAGTAGAGAAAATGCGTACTCGACGAGGCCGGGGCATACGCAGTTGATACGGATATTTTCCTTGGAGTACTAGATCCAACATCGATGGGTTAGAAGGGACAGCAAATTCAACAGATAGAGGGCGATCAAACATCAATGGCGTCACTGCGGGTGAGCGATATGACGGCGGATTTACTAGCGCAGTAGGCCGCTGAAGAAATATAATTTAGTCCATCTTATCACATGGCCGACTCTCCAGGCAACACTCACGCGCAGTCGATCGCGATACAACGCCCAGCTGGCTAGCAATGTGAACGATGGCACCGCGGTTACCAGGGCGACTGTCATGTGATGGCAGCGGGGTCTGCGTTAACATTTGGGCCAGCTCAGCGCGCGAACACAGCCACAGACCGCGATAATTGACATTGTTGATCTCATCAAATTCGTCCAGAGTGAGTTCTGTTGAGCGTTGCGCCGGGCCCTGTATCCCCGCGGCGTTGACGGCGTAATCAATACGACCCCAGCGGGTCGCAATGCGCGCTGTCATGGCTGCTACTGATTCTGGCTGTGCGACGTTGACCATGATCGTCTCGACCGCTGCATTTGGGGCCTCCTTAGCGATGGAATCCTGCGTTTGCACCAACTCTTCGACCGATCGGTCGGCTATAGCAATTTTCTGACATCCAGAGATGGCAAACGCTAGAGCGGTGGCTCGGCCAATACCTAGTCGTGTCAGCATGCATCTTTTGTGTATACCGTAGTCAGAGAGAAAATGATGAAGGTAGAGGGAGGACGCACCGGACGCGGCACCGGTAATGAGGGCAACCCCAGGGAAAAGCGTCATGATGAAATGAGACACAAGTTGTAAATCTGCCGACTAACCCGCCTTATACTTAAAAGTTAAGCCACTACATAGCCCAGTTAGATTACCTAATGGGCCCGCGTATCTCCATGCCGGAGATGGTTACCAATAGTATCCTGATAGTATTGGAATAAAATACGGCTTTATTCCACTGGACCACCACAAAAACCAAGGTCCCTGTTTAGGGCCTAGGGGGGGCCATATCCCAGTTTGACAGAAAGAACCCGATCTTATCAGCCAATCTGCCCCCGATCCCCGATAAAAATTAACTTCAGCTCAGATAGGGGCCCCACTAGTCTATCCAGTCGTCATGGGATATTTTATCGTAGAGAATAAACGCCTTCCTTCGCTCGGCTCCGACGCGTTTTAAGCAGGAGGGGAGTATTGGTGGGATACCAGGTCGAAGAAAGTCAGGGTCAAAGGTTTCGGTAGTATTTTGGCTACTAGATAGAGTCGCTATGTGGTTCGATGGTGTAAGATAGCTGAGATTGTCAAGATCACCATCGTAGAGAGAAGACGCGAAGTCAGACTTGCTGGATTTGCGACAAAGGTAGTACGTTTAATATATTCCCAAATACGCTAAAGCTGTCAGGTAACCGATGGATTACGTCTTCCCGCTTGTTAGGGGACTTTTACTACCTAGGTAGTAGCTAATATTAAAATCCACCTGACTACCCAACAACTTTTAGTGGTGTAATTTAGTTTACCATGATCTCTCAGGCTGCACATTGTGGCTTGGGCGGTTGGGTTGCTCTGTCTGAACATCGTTCCCTTAGCTCCTTTCACAACTCAGGCCTGAACAATCAAATAAATGACAACAGGGGGATATATGAGACGCTATCGATGATGGTCTGCCAAGAAGACATAGATATGTGAATAACGAGACTGGAACTACTAAATCTACAAGAACTTGAAAATAGTTGTATATGAAAGTAGTATATTCCAATTGATGGTAACACCAAAAGGCACAAGTAACAGTAAACCACATAAGAACTCCGAATAGTGCAAAGCACGCGCGGACGCCCAAAGTGAGCAAATTGGACAACCATCCGCAGTAGCTGGACAAGAGCCAAAAAGCATGATAAGTAAAAAGATCGGCCCTCACTGAGCACAGAAGATACAGGTAATCTGGGGGTGAGTACACCAGCCGACGAAGACAAATTGTGAAATGAAGAGTAAACAAGGGAGAATACAGATGTAAAAAAAAAACAAGAGATACACAGTTCCGATCAATCATTAGATAGAGCATGTCGCTGACGATGGTCTAACCGGGTCATTTTCGCCATTTTCTTATCATGTTCGGTAAATATCAAGGCAGAGGCTTTAGTTGAAGAAAGCCAAGATAACGGGAAGACCCACTGCGAGGACGGATCCAGGAAGCAGAGCTGAGCCGGCGTTGAAGACGGGCTGAAGAGGCGCAGAAGGCACGGCGGAAGGCGAGGCCGATGCGGTGGGCGCGGGGCGGTGGATCAGAGGAGTGGAGACGGAGGGTGCCCAGGCGGGTGGGGCGGTGGTGAGT
>PKQL01000104.1:0-61187 GCA_002916455.1 Penicillium sp. CF05
CCCCCCCCCTTACTTGGGCTTGTCATCTCATTGGATGGCTTTGTTTGCACTTCGCTGGTCATTTTTCTTGGTTTTTCTTGGTATTTTTCAGTATCCTTGGCTTCTTATATATGTAATCTATATCTATAGATAACTTCGTCTACATCTACATTTACTAGTACTAATGATCTCTAATATCCGAGAATCCTAACAAACAGCAGATGGTTTCCATGTTTGTTGTGACAGGCCCTTGATCTTGGTTTCGACATAATCCGTCCCAAAATGGTTATACAAAATTAACTTTTGGCGCAACAGGTAATCAAACACTGCGAGGCAACTGACTGCTGAATAGTGGTTGGTAAGAAAGTGTGGGATTTCCAGTGTGGGATTTCACGCACTTTGCACGCGTTCACCCCGTGCTAACCGTATGCAATCATAAGTAGGACTGAAGCTTACTGAAGATGACTGGACTCAATATAGTCATTCTTCAAGCGGGCCATGACGCAAGACATTTGTTCCACCAGATCCACAGCGATGGCCTGATCGAGAGCACCCTGCCCTCATCTAAACACATAGGAGATCTGATCACAACAGTATTGATGATGCATGGCGACAGCGTTAGAACGTTGATCAAATGCCTTCCAGATCTGGTGCATTGCTCGCCTCCCACGGATGCTTCTTCTCTACTGAACGAATGACGGATTCATGAGCGGGACTGCGAGGTTCGATGTGGAACTTCCAGGGTACCGGATGACTGATGACCCCAGGCAGGAATTCTGGTTGGACATCAACTTCCTTCCCATCCTCAACGGCTTTCCTTATATCAAAGACTGCAAGCGATTGCGCTACACTCATATACAATGTAATGTCTGCCAAGATGCGCGCCGGACAGATGCGACGCCCAAATCCAAAGACAAGATCATGAGGGTCAAACTCGGGCTCACGTCCATCAATCCCCAAAAAGCGCTCCGGTTTGAATACCATAGGATCATGATAAACGGTAGGATCATGCGTCATAGCCCTTTGATAGGTGTCAGTAGAGCTTGAAGAATGTGTGTTAGGACATTAGTTGGGACCAGGGCTCACCAGATGTTAGGCATAATCAACGAGCCCTTTGGAATAAAATATTCTCCCCAGGTATCGTCTTCACTCGACGCATGGGGAATACCCATAGGTCCGACCGGATGCCATCGCAGAACCTCCTTCACTACAGCATCGATATACGGTAAACGAGAGCGATCGGCGACTGTTGGAAGCTGGCAGGGCCCCAAAACCCGATCGATCTCATCTTGTGCTTTAACTTGGACCTCGGGATGCAGCGTCATCGCAAGGAAAAAGATTTCTATAGCACAAACGGTCTAGAGAAAGTTAGTTAAGGACCAGAAAAGGAGGGTCGATCATCTCACGGTATCAGCACCACCTGTGTAAAGTGATGCAGCGGTCATTTTGGCAACAAACTCATCTTCCGAACCGGGCGGAGGACACCCTGTTGTTCTAAACAGGTTAGAGAGATAAGACGGCTGAAAGTGACCCTCTTCTGTCTGCCGACGTGTGAATGCATATGGCTTTTCCGCGACAGCCGTCACATTCTTCCTCCATTCCTGAGCAGTGCGCTTGAAACTTGCGCCGGGAAGCCAGGACGGGACGTGTTTTACTGTTTTCAGTTAATATCAACCCAGCAACCAGTTCACGGCGAAGATAGAGACATACGAGCTGGAATAATATCAACCAGCCAGGTACCCAGTGTACTGGCCTTTGAAAAATGATCGAGGGCCAGATTTGCAATGTGCACCAACGGATCACGCTTGTGCGACTCAATAGTATACCCGTATGCAATTTTAAGAATGATTGCACCGGCCTCTCTGCGAAAGCATAAGAATCAATATCTTGGAATTGAATGAGATATTCGGGGTGTCTACTCACGTTTGGATGTGCTCTATAAGCTTCGTCTGGTCTTCAAGAACCCGAAACAGAAAACGGTGGGTTTCCATCTCTTGCAGAGAATTAAACTGAGCCGCAGCCGACTCAGATCCAACATATGGATGCATGGCCTTGCGATAGGAGCGAAGCCGAGGAGAGTATTCTTGCATTGCCAAAAAATGCTCCCATCCTACCCTATGTTGATTATCACTGCGTCAGCTCGGTGTCCAGATCCAACAAGAAACAAGTAGGAGGTACGAACATTTCAGACGCAAAGACTAGATTTGGCCTCGAAGAGTATATTGAAGAGCGCTTTGCCAGTAGTTCCATAGCTGAATTTGAGTCATTCAATATTACAATGGTTTGTCCCAGCACCGTGATAGAGCTGACCGGCCCTAGGATTTCATGGTCAGCGTGTGCTTTGGAAAATAATAATTGTAAAATCAAACCATAAGTCTCTTTGTATTTGAGCCAATGCATCCATTCTTGTGTCCCCGACGGAGGTAGATCGGATATGTTGCCAAGCAATGGCGTTGGTCTTGGGCCCGGTGGCAGCGGGCCAACAAGCCTCCGGCTTAACACTGTTTTGGCGACATAGAGGATGAGGGCTCCTAGAAATAAACTAAAAAGAAGGGTAAACGACATTGAGGTGAATAGTTGATTAAAAGAGAAAAAGATGAGGGAATAAAAAAGTAACACTAATATGACCGGGCTAATTTAGTGCACTAAAACTTAGCACTTCCCGCTTAAACATGTCTGGCACATAAGACCGTGCTGAGGTTTCAAGGGGTTGGTTCCCTTATTGGCTTTAAATTTACGAGAGTCCCCGCATGTACGTGTCCCTTCGCATAAAACCATAAAGTTATTGTGCAATGTAGATCAGAGTACAGTTAAGGGCTGATGGCTCCCTTCCTGCTCGGCTAACGGAGACTGGATGTTCTTAGCGTATGCCACCAATTCCCCATCGCTCGCTATTTAGTCAAGTTTAGGACATGGAATTTTCTGACATTCAATGTGCCTCTATTCAATTCAAGACCAGTTCATAGTTAGGGATGTTTTCTATGGGAGTACGATAAAGAAAGACAGGAATTGATATCTCGTGATCACATTCTTAGACGCTAAAAGATCCCGAGGTCTGCGCTAGCTCGACTGCTCCAGGGTTGTACCTACGACATAGGTAGCTATACATACGCTGCCGCTCTTGTAAGGCAGCCCAGAGTCAGGCTCGGACTTATACCGCCATCTTCATTTCAAGTAATCTGACAGAGTTGAAGAGACCTGGAAATCGATGTTGTGGAGTAAATGTACGCAAAAAAAACCTCAATCCTTCATCGGAGGAGAGAAAAATTATCTCATGGTCAAACGCGAGAACAGTAGGGTTAGGTCGCGTCGGTCTTTGGTTGCACCGACATCGTACTACTCGATATCCTCGATCATCTCCGCGTATGCATCACGTACCAATTTCTAGAGTTGATCGTAATTTTGCTGACCGGGTTGGGTTGCTAGATTTGATCATTTTCCAAGTGCTAAGCTCAAGGAACCCCCTTCTCGTTCCCCAGAGCTATATCGTACACTGCCGGGAGCTGTAGGTCCTCTATTCGCCACGTAGCTGCTGCATCGAGAGTATATTACCGTCTTCATTTTGATTGATTTGCTGGTATGACGTAGATGCTTTGCCGACTGGCATCACCACTCTTCCCTCTCGCGCTTTCTTCTCCATTTCGCTCACAGTCTCCGCGCCCTTAAGGACGTCCGCCGCCGACGACCCGCCACTAATCGTCGCAAGAGGGCTGTTTTTCCAGACCGGAACTGCCTTCGAAGAGCTTGCTGAATCGATCATCGTCATGAAGGCAAACGCCGCTCCACCAATCAACACCATACCATGGAGCGCGATCCATCCCCATTGCGTTTTATAGAACTGCGTAGGTGTCCCCGTGCGGCCATACACATAGTCAACAGTGTAGCCATCGTATTCTCCCCGCATCCCGTTCGTCATACTCGCAGCAAGTGTACCAAAGGTATCTGCTATATTGAGCTTATCTAGATTCCAAACTGAGTCAACTGCGGCAGGATTGCTTTGTTTGTTCTCTATCACCCCATTATATCCGACTGCGTCCTTCGGCAGGACGTCTGACATGGCGGTAGTCATGTTGGCTCCCGTTGTAATATTTATGGAGAACAAAGTCTGCATGTACTGGCTCAGTGCCCAGACTGCATTCGCAGTGACTGAATACGAGGGTTTGCTGGAGTTATCCGGGAAATGTAGGACGAGGTCATCCCGGCCAGCGTATGCGTAAAGCTCATTAAATTCCAGTGGTGCAGACTCGTTGACCGGTGGCATATTCTCTGGCGCCATGTAGTCTTGGCTTCCGGAAAGGAGGAAAGAATTCGAGTCCCGAACTGCGTCGGTTGCTTCACTCACGTTTTCGCGGATGATGTTTCCTTCCATGGTTGAGTCGATGGTCTTGACACAGTAGTATATCGCGCACTCGGTTGCCAGAAGCGGGATCTCAGGCCATTTGTATTCAAAGTCTGGCTTGGAGGAGTTTTTGATTTTCGCCATGTCTAGGTGGATTATGCTCATGGACCATATCAGGGTATTGACCTCCTGCATGCTATTTGTCTTGTTCGGATCCCCAGACCCAAACGACGACATCATCAGTTGCGCCGGCGGCGCATGTCCGATCGTTGGGCTGAGGTAGTCGCAAGCGCCGCGGGTGAGTGAGCAGTCATTTATATTCATAAGGAAGTGGCCATTAGGCAAAGTAAAGGCAGTCCCATTTTTCCTTTGATATACGTCTCCGTAGCCGTCATTATAAAGGGCATTGTATACCTTCCCGAAATTATCAATCCTCTTCAGGTCTGACGTTAGATCTTGGCACCGGTTGCACACACCGAGGGTCTGGAACTGGTCCCAGGCGCAGATTCCGGTCGGACACTGCACGGTGCCCTGTTGATCGACTACCTTCCGGGTACGAGAGAGCCCGTTCAGGATCGCCGCTTGCATGGACAGTTCCAGCTCCGTCGTCATCCTGATAACCGGATTGCGGGTTGAATTTTCGGCCCGTGACCAATCGTGCGCATAGAGTGTTTTGCCCCGGTCGAAGCTCGTCGCCAGCGTGTTAGACGCAGCCTCTGAATCGGTATGCCAGGCATTGGAGAACCTGGGTCTCCGCTCTAATTGAAGAAGCTGCTGTGAGAATGGATCGAGACCGATTGAAAGCACGATTAACAGGGCGCCGAGTTGCAGGGGCAGTCTTCATCAGGTCAGCTTGGGTACTCACACGGCGGGGTACACTGAACCTGTCCTTACACTTGGAGGCCACGCATACGCGAAAAAACCCTCAAACTGCCCCATGGCCCACGGGTGGCCATATCAATCCGTTCGAAGTCCATCAACGGCCGTTCACCTCGCGAAAATAATATCCATTTCCATTGACCGATCAGCTCTGCAACCGCAAACGTCAGACTCGCTTTCATGGCGACCGAGAGCACCGAGATGATAGCGTTGAGCGTGACACTCTTCCACTCGAATATCGGACGACCATCGAAGATTGCAAGTACGATGACCATGATCGCGAACGAGAGCACGGAGCCAACGAGTGCCCATAACTCGAACTTCCACGCCCTCCAAATTGCAATACCACGGCGCGTAGCTTTGGGAGGCATGATTGATGATATGAGGGTATTCGCAAAGTTGGTACAACATACCAAAAGATGCGCATTTGAAGTTTTAACAGGGTCCACAGGTGACATCCGCTTATTTCAGCCTCGTGCGTCTCTGGGGCCCCCGGAAACTGCCTTGCGCTTTGGCCTGTGGGGAGCTGTCACTTAGCCAGATCGGCTGCACATAGCCTCACGCTAGTAGGGCTCTCCATTCCCGCTGTCACGGAATAGGACACGAGGCGGCGATCAGGGATACGAGGGTGGAATGGAAAGGCTACGCAAGGAGGTGGAGAAAGACAGTGATGCATTCCAAGCGAAGCTCTCACGAAGAGAGAGAAGAAGAGAGAAATAAAAGAGAAAGGAAGAGAGAGGGCTAACTATCAATGGCCTCAGGCATCCAACAGGATCCATGAGTTCCTAGCGATCTAGGAACCCGCCTAAAAGGGCTGGAAATAAATAATATACGGGTCGTACCTATCTCTAACGGCTAAAATCATAATAAATTATATGTAATTAAAGCTTGTACCGGTTTAAAAAAAAAGGTGATGTAGAGTGACAATGGCGGAAGAAGAGAAGCAAAAGAGACATGAGTGGGTGAACCCATGAAGGGATTGTCACCTTTATTAAACCCTAGCCCCTAGTAATAACTACATAAGTTATACTAGCCTAGAACTATATGTAATACAGTAAATACTGGTAAGAATAGGTAGCCAAAAGGTATCGTTGGTAGGGAGCTAGGGTAAATTTAATAGGGAAATAAACGGTAACTGAAAAACATGGTGCCAGAAGTTCTAGATTTTAATAAAGCTTACTTATATTGTTACTATCAATCCCATCCCTAGATATATTTTACCCTGCGACCCTGCGAGCGAGGCCACCACTGTGTCGCTCCTGCCAGGGGTCAGGCAAATGAGTGTAGATAATATTATAGTCGACTTCTTAAGATGTCCTGGCCTTTGCTCACGGACTCTATGAATTCTCGAACTTTCAAGCCTGCCCCATATCCGTAGATATACCCCAGGCTCCCAAACCCATATGCGTGGACTACGTTTCCCTCGGTTTCGAGACGATAACCTCCCTTTCTCGCCGGACGGAACGCGACAATGTTCCTGGTTGAACACTTTTCCAAATCCACAGAGCCAAGACGTCTTCTAGAAAGATTTCTCACCCGGCTAAGGATGTTAGACCGCAAACTCTCGTCTACCCCACGATCTAGATTCCCTTCCTGGCTCACTCCTCCAATGATCGCACCACCAGTATACATCCGCGGAATTATATAGGTGTACTGTGATCCTTGGAGCATAATAAGTTCATCGAAATCTGTTTCCACAAACATGGTTTGCCCGCGAACAGCTACCACGTCCTTGTCATTGACCAGTTCTGAAGCGCCTAGCCCTGGTGCATGAACAACCACCCTGCACCCGGATATATGCTTGGCTTCTTCGATGTCTTTGACTTCTTTTCGAATGAAACGGACACCTCGGGCTTCCAACCCCTTTTTGATCCACGGAAGAAAGATTGCGGGATTGACCGTCATGGTCTTGAAAGTAAAGCCCAGTTTGACACCATCAGGGAGGTCTTCGGTGGGAATCCGGCGATATTGTGGTACGAGGGATTTGTACCAAATCGTGGAGTCGTCGTCTCGATCATCATAGTATTCTGTTGCTTTGACCACCTTATATATAATATTTGTCAGGATACTCACGGCTTTATGTTTATCAAGGAAGACACAAGTCCTTACCTGAACCCCGCTCGTAGGATCTCTATGTGCGAGAGCCCAGAAATATTTGAAGCTTTCAACTTGAAGTGCATGACCCTTGGCATCTGGATGCGGAAAGATTGCAGCTCCAGCCCTGTATAGCATCGGTCAGAATATTCCAGTTAGCCCAAAGAGCAGCAGGTTTTCATATTGCCATACCAAGGGCTCGCCCAGTCTTGAGATTCGTCACCTGGCAAGTCGCGAGCGATGATGGTCACTGTGTAGCCAGCATCGGTCAAAGTCAGAGCTGATAAGAGGCCGATGACACCAGCACCGATGATTGCCACTTCCATATTTTTTTGGGAGACTCGTAGTTTTATTGATTATTCCTGGTTCAATATGTGGCGGAAATGACAAAAAAGAATGAGTTATTTATCTTCATTTGCTCAATTTACTAAATCGACTCAAAGTATATATCCTTATTGTGCGGAACGCCCTTCCTATTAAATCGATTGTTAAGACACATTATCAGTTCCAGCCTATCACGGAACCGAAAAATGCCTGTTGTAGTTGACGTCTTTGCTGTGCTGATATGCTGGAGGACCTAAGGCGGCAGTTAATTGGAAGGTCCGGAACGACTTGTCCGATTTTTGCGGGGACCACTTTTGACCACTTCCACTTCCACTTCCACTTCCATGCAACTCCACTCTCGGGGGGTTTGAAGAAGCCTTGCAATATACTTTACATCAAAAGCCCTTCGCTACCTTCCAAGCATTGATACCTGCCAAGACTGGACTTTTCTCCAAGGAAAGAATTACAGTTTGTGTCGCGGATCAACTTGCTGTCTGGTGATAGGCCAAAACCTTCTTTCCGAGCCTTTTCTCATGATAAGGAAACCCTGCCCCAAATCAAGGACAGTATAAAATGTTGACTGGATATCGCAAAATCCTATCTCACCGGGTAGCGAATATACGGAGGAATATATAAGGAAATCGGACACCTGTCGCATCGCGCTTACAGACTAATACAGCACAGCCTTTAGTCGCCGCTTTGTATCCGAGTATACACGCAAAGGAGACAACCTTGGAAAGCGACACGCCGCTGAAAGTCAAATGCCCCGGAATGCGGGGAAGTGGATCCCTGGTATCGTTGGTTATCGCAGATGATGGCGCTTGTGTGGATTTGTGTATTATCATTGCCATCTGCTCAGCGGATATGCCTGCCTCACCACGATGGTTTAGTTCATGACGCCCCGGCCCTACTGATTGGCCTTTCACATCCTTCCCGCTCTATATAACTCCCAGATTCTCCAAGGCCAATTGCCTGTCCCTTCAACAAATCCCCTTTACAATCCTATTGATTCTTATAAGAACCCCAAACTCAAGATGGCTGATTCAGAAGTCTGCTCTCACGGGAGCCAGCCCGAGAAGGAGACATCAAAGAAAGAAGCAAGCCTGCTGAAACCCACTTGTAGTATTGATGACAGCCATCTAGAGGAGACCCAAGAGTGTAGGAATGGCCAATTTCACCGTTCCTTTTCTCCCCGCCAAGTCCATGTGAGTTGTGAGCAACATTACGGCAGACCTGTGCAAAACATTGACCATTCCGTAGATCATTTCACTGGGATCTAACATCGGCAGTGGTGTCTTCATCGCGACCGGCAAAGCCCTGGCAACCGGCGGCCCAGGGAACATGCTCATTGCCTACGCTATGGTCTGCAGTTGTGTGTGGGGAGTCCTCCAGTCTCTATCTGAAATGACCATTGCATTCCCCGTTTCCGGGAATTACATTGATTTTGCGGATCGCTGGGTGGATCCCTCTCTAGCATTTGGCGCAGGCTTCGCCGAGTGGCTGGGTTCGTCCTAAAACAAAAATCCCTAGAGTTGCACTCTGATAACCTTTTCAGGATGGACTGCGATTGTCGCCGCTGAAGCTGGATTTTTCGACGTGCTTGTCCAGTACTGGGCGGAGGGGTCATTCCCTCAGGCAGCCACAAGTAAGTATGGCGCCTATTAATGTGACTCCTCTAACATGCGATTCAGTCACTCTTTTCCTTGCCGCCTGCCTGTTCATCTTTGTTCTCCCGAACAAAGTTTTTGCTTGGTTCGAATACGTGACGTCGCTCATCAAAATCGTGATTTTCCTGATCATCATCATTCTTTCATTAGCTCTAGTTCTGGGGGCCGGACCTAATGGTCATATACACCATGGTGAAACATGGACAACACTCCCCCCATTTCTGAATGGCTTTTCGGTAAGTCATGGCAATGAGTCAAAGCCACCCAGGACTAATAGCAGCAGGGATTTGCCAACTGTGCCTTACTTGCTACATGGGCCGTCGGAGATCAGGTATTCATTGGAATTATGGGCGGCGAAGCCGAGAGTCCTCGGTTCTCAATGGCCCACGCGACAAAGCTCGTACCATTCCGCGTGAATGTTATCTACATTCTCAGTGTTGTGTTCATCACAATATTGGTCCCCTCCAACGACGACCGTCTTTTAGGAGGAAGTGGAATTGCAGCTTCGCCCTTTGTCATTGCAATTCAGAATTCGGGAATTCCAGGAATCGCATCACTTTTGAACGCAGGCATGATGTGTGGAATTCTTGGGCTTGCTGCGGAGTCTATCTATATTTCCTCGAGAGTGCTGAGGAGTATGTCTCATCAGCGACTGATCCCAGAACGGCTTGCTAGGGTGGATGATAAAGGGAGACCCAGACTGGCTTTGATAATTACATCAGTTGTTGCCGTCATCCTAGCATATATCCAACTAGCTTGTGAGTCTAGATTCGTTTCCGAAGTCCCCTTACGGTATGCATACTGACTCATTACAGCTGGTGGCTTGACGGTATTGAATTGGTTGATCTCAATTACCAGCGCTTCCTTTTTCAGCAATTGGATCATCATCGCCTTTACCAACTGGCGCTTTCATTGTGCCCTCAAAGCACAGAATGACCGGCTATTTACAGAGATATATGCCTGGAAGTCCTCGCTCTGGCCGCTTGCCCCAGCGTGGCTCATGCTGGTTTCTCTACTTTTGTTGGCCTGCTGTATTACCAGTGGTATTGTACCAGCTGTAAGTTCCCAATGCGTTTGAGCAAGAAGTTCTCAGAGTCACTGTCGCTTCTGCAAACTAGCATACATTAACACTGTTGGGAGACATGCAGCTAATGATTGGTGATTAGGGCGGCTCTGGATTTACAGCAGAGAATTTCTTCCAATACATCATTGGAATCTTGATTATTGTCATCTTTACAGTCGGGTATAAGATCATTTTTAAAACGCCTTGGCGGGATCCAAAAACGGCCGATTGCAGAACTGGCCGGCGAACCTTGAGCAGTGAGGAGATAACTCTCTTGGACAGCTACTACAAGCAGCCTGCGTGGAGGAGATTCCTCACTTATGTTCAGCTTTGGTGATGAAAGTGACTATATGACTCAATGGAAGCCAACGTTAGAAAGTGATTTACCTTGAGAGACTTTCCTAGCAAATACTATGTTGGTTAGAGTTAAAGTCTCTTCTACAAATGGTCTGAACTATCTGTGGATTCACGGGTATTCTCTTCTTCTGCACCAATTATATATGGGATAATGGATCCACTTTGACCCACTTCGCCTCCCCCCGAGGTCAGGTGCAAGTCGTTCCGGCATCGGAAACCCGCAGGCGTTTAGCGGGTAACACTTGCATCTCTCTCTTGCCTCTTTCATTTTGACAATCTACCAGCACGTCTCGTGACCCTTATCATACGATGTCTCAGGCTAAGCCGCGTCGGACTCGATCGCTTGGTGGATGCAAAACGTGTAAACGCAGGCATGTAAAATGCGACCAGAACCGTCCCATCTGCCAGACATGCTCAGGGTTAGGACTGGCCTGTGAGGGCTTTTCCCACGAGATGCTGTGGGTGCCAGCAAAGAAAACGCAGACTTCCAAAAGGTCATCAAATGAAAAACGCGGTTATCTGACTAGCCTCGGAATAAGGCGTCATTTATATTCGGGTACGCTGCATTTCCACGCTAGGGTTTGCGTACGAGATGATAATGTGTGCGAAATCCGCTGACCCACGTGTTAGAGCAGTATAGACGCTCTATGGGGACTGTTATCAGTAGAGGTCTTGTGTCTGGCTCCATCGATGCGTCTCTAGAGGAAATCGATCAGAGATCGCAGGAACCCAGCCTTCTATACAAAAATGAGACGCGGGTTGGTCCTTTTGCAGTCCTCGATTTTACAAAATCATCCTCTTCCGGTGGCGATCATATAGGTCCTTCTCTGAAGAGACCGATGGACTCTACCCATACACCTGCTTCAGATCATGGGATTGGAGTATCTGATCTTTCCTCATATCCTGTAGACAACCCAGGTTATGCGGACGACCTGCTACAATGGTCAGACCTCTTTGGTGAAGACTGTTATGGCATGTTTTCTGAGATTTCCTACCCTGGAAATCACTTTGACTTCTCTCAATTGGATGATACATACCCTGAAACAGTATTGCCACTTGAGGATGCCTCACTCCAGCCCCTTCACTTTCCGCACACACCTACCCCCATCAACATACTGGATCATGCTTCTTTTTTGCTAAAGAATTTCCAAAAGAATATTGTTCCTCAAATGACTGTTGTCCCTCTTGCTAAAAGCCCGTGGAACATTTTGAATGTACCTGCGGCGTTGGTCACTTTGGGTGAACTGACGATTATGGAATCTGAAAGTGTCAGTCATGCCCGGCAGGCAAATCTTTACAGTTTGCTAGCTTGTTCTGCTGTTCACCTGGCGATGGATTCATCGACAGAAACGATTGGCTCGTTTCCGAGGAACCATTGGAAGGAAGTTTCAGAGCAAGCTTATCAAGATGCGAATACCCATTTGAAAATCTCCTTGAATGAGGAAACAGGTGGTGTTAAAAAGGCCAAACTGAAGGATCAGTTAATGGCAATATACGGACTCACGGAATTTGCGGTAAGCTTTAGCCCTCGCCCAGTACTGCAGCTGCAAGCTAAACAAGCTTAGATATTCTCTGGTCAATATATGGATGCACGATGCTACCTGGTTGACGCCGAACGGCTTTTGCGCTTTCGAGCACTATGCAAACAGAGGATATCTCAGAAGCTCCGTCTTTTGATCAACGTCTACGTATGGCTTCGTCTCATTGGAGAAAGCACATACGTTCTGCATAGCTACACCCCAACAGAATCATTCATCAACAACCTCAGTATGCATTGCGAAGCCCAAACACCTAACGCCGGCGAGAAATCCACAGCATACATTGCCGAGCGTGGGCGTCGGATAGATGATTTTCTCCACCTCGCGAACTCCGAAGGTGACCTGAACATCGATGAACCGAAAGACCACAGAATGGACGTTCCTGATATTCATCTTCACGACTCACGAAAGTCGACTGGAAGTCTATGCCAGCAGGTATACGGGATGCCAGAGACAATGCTCAGTTTAGTCTCACAGACCACTCGGCTGGCAAATGTCATGGAGACCGTGCGAAATGCACAATCCTTAGATATTCAAATCAGCAGTCACATTTGGAAAGCTTTATGCCGACGCAGTACACGTCTTGAAAACGTGATAAACTGTTTCAGAAACCGAGACTTGAATCTGGACATTTGCAAAGAACAAACCTCACCTCGTGAACTCATGGTACAAGCCTTGAACTCCTCTCTTGTGATATTCTTCTATAGGAGGGTGAAACAGGTCCACCCAGCTATTCTCAGTGGCTATGTTGACCACGTCATTTCCACATTGCGCATTTGGCTATCTTTCGTGAAAGGAGGATGTCCTGTAGGTCTCGGGACTTTATGGCCTATATTTATTTCTGGGTGTGAAGCTACCACACAAACACAGCGGTCCGAGATCTTAGATATAGTTGATCAGGCTGGGGTAAAAAGTGGGTTGATGCCTTTCCGGACCGCTAAAGACATCATGTCTAAGCAGTGGAGGTTACAAGATGAACAGCATGCATTTAACTTGGGCATTCATGTCCCCACTTGGGTTGATATTTTGAGAGAACAAAAAATATGGCCCATATTTTGCTGAACGGCCGATTCAATAGTCAATCATCGCCAACTCGAAAACCATAACATTCGACATGATCGTACAAGGAATCTTTTTACATGTGACTCCTAAGCTTTCCTTACTTTTCAACCAATGAATGCACCTTTTTGCGAACCTTTTGGTCAATTCCATATCTAAAGATGTATCCAAGGTCACCGAATCACCCATTAACATAACATGTACAAGATTGCCCTCTCAAGACAACACCCACCATTTTTTTCAGAAGGACGAAAATCAACAACATCCCTCTTAACTTTCGGTGCAAATCTACAGAGTTTGACCTGCGTTTATAAAGCTTCCTTGAACATCACTTTTGGTCTTACCAACTGGCCAATAAATTGATTCGGATCAGGTGTGGGTCGGGTTCAAATCGAATGAGCGCAAACCGAGAGGTCTCATTAACTTCCATCTCCCCACCTTACGATGTATGGGCTGTATCACACGACAGGTGAAAATATATCAGAATTTCTCTGCTTCTACTTGGTTCAAAATGTGGTCCCTGCCACCCTCATCATCACCACGCGGAAGGACTCTCCCTTACGCTACCTGTGCATCCCTGGGATGTTATGGACTGCCAGCCGCTTCATCCGTCCCTTTGGCTCGTCTGGGAGTCCCACATGGTGCCAGGCCATAACGCAACTTGTCATTGCGACTTTACAGGCAACAAACCTGTTGTTGCTCAATCCTCTGGCCGAATCAGACATTTCGGGCAGCACAACAACCATTCGAAACTTCGGATCCAAGTTGATCGCAGCATTTCGCATGCTTGCTCAAACTCGTGCTGTCAATACACAATGGCAGGTGAAGAATGTTCCCTCTCATCCGAGGTATTACCTGCACCGGGGAATGCGGACCCCAACACGAGGTCGGTTTTTGCTGCGACAGCTAGCAATTGTCGCATGGCAGTGTTTGGTGCTGGACATTGTGCAAACCGTCTCACTTCAGCAGGCTGCAGAACGTGGTCTGCAGAAGCCTGCATCGTTAGAAATCGAATGGATTGTGCCTCTGGGACAATGGGCTGAGCGAATAGCCACTCATCTGTCTATTTGGTTTGTGGTAAATCGTCTAATCAGTGATCTTGCTTATCGAGTATTGTCCATATTCTTCGTCGGAATCGGCCTCGACTCATCTGCAGATTGGCCACCAGCCTTTGGGAGAATGGCCGATGCATTTACATTGCGCAACTTTTGGGGGTAAGCGATATATAGTTTACTGAGACGCATAATTATGTTGACGCATCTTGCAGGAAATTCTGGCATCAATTCATGCGCCAGCCCTTTACTTCTATCAGCAGCTTCATCGCACGAGATGTTTTGCGTCTTACCAGATCCTCAACACTGGAGCGATACACCAATCTTTCCATTGTCTTTCTCGTCTCGGCAATATTCCATGTTATAGTCGATATACTGCAAAGCATTCCGATGGAAAGGTCCGGCTCAATACCATTCTATTTAGCGTTTATCATCGGGATAATGCTCGAGGATGGCGTGCAAAACCTCTGGAAACGGCTGCAAACACCAGAAAGCGGGCAAGACGAAGAAAAACGATCGTCAGACATCGTGCCACTTTGGAAGCGGGCTGCTGGGATGTTATGGGTCATGCTATGGCTTGGGGTCACCTCGACATGGTACTTCACTCCGATGATTCAATCCACGAACGATGATATGCAGGTGATTCCTTTCAGTGTGGTGAAATATATTGGCTTCCAGTCGCTCATAGCCATCACTGTGGGTAGTGGAGTTGGCATTGCTGTTGTTTTTGAAGTTGAGTTATAAGACATTAAGGCATCCGCTCTCCACATGCGACAAATTATTCGATTCTGCCCATCAAATGAAAAGCTTTGGCCTTGGCTAATGACCCCCAAACAAGCTCTCTACATTCAGTATGTACAGGTTGTCGTACTTTTTGACTATGTACTCACTTGTTTTGCTCGCAGGTCACGGCAAATTGTTAATTTTCTAAAGCAAATTTCGCTTTGCATCACACAAGACGGATAAAATAATCAAATCGCCCCATCAAAGCAAGCAACACCCGCAAGATCCATGGCTTAGGCATTGGAACAACCTCTGGTTCCTTTATCACCTCCTGATCCCTCGCCATAGTGCCTCGTACAGTAGGTTTCTTGGCAGTGTCGGTTTTTATTTTTGAATGAAGACATCTGAGTCATGCTCAGAGGGGTGAGAATGGGGTTTGGAAGAGGGGGATCCTCTTGGCGCGTTATGCTTGTCCTGGGGTATACGTGAGCGTTTCAAGGTGTCAGGCGTTGATAGGCGTCTTGGGTCAGAATGCCTTCCAGACTTCACGCTGGGTTTATCTATTCATACAAAGTTAGTTTCGGTATGATGCACAAGCGGGAATATATATCTGGGAGAGAATTAGTGTAGGGAAAGGCAAACACGCTAGAAGACCAGAGGTAGAAGCCTATTATCAGAGCAGCTGCTTACCAACTTTCATATCTTTTGGCAATATTTTCAAAAATCAAATTCTGCGTATTATGGCACTCTATAATCGTTGAAGATATAATTTCCCGTGAAAATGTTTCAATTCCCTGATGACTACTTCGTAAGTGCTCGTGCGCCTGACAGAGTTTCTTCCACATACTGAAATTTCTAATATGTCACAAAGACCCAACTCCAAATGTGAGTATACGTCTATCTGCCTGCCCTCTTCTCCTCATGCTGCCATAGCAGGTTGGAAGGATCCCAGGTCAATAGCCGAGGATCACAAAATTCGACTTCGGAGCTAAATGGGCCTGTGAAGGACGCAGTATCGGTCTATCACTCCCTCCCAGGGGTGCATTTACCGTCTTCATTACTGTCCGCGCTCTGGTCGGGTCATATTGGTCGGACGGCGAGTCATGAGTTGGGTCACTGCTGTTGAGGGCTACGAAACTAGAAACTGGGAAAATCAGGAAGAAGAAACTGATAATCAATCTACCAAAGGCAGGATGTTTATAACGTATTCCATATACGAATGGATCACACAAGCGAGTGGATCATACCAAAACACATAGTAAATGCGATAAATTACAACTTGATATCTCAACAACGGTAGTCTATACAGAGATATCCTTATAGCTTAATACTTCTTTGGTGAGGTCTAGCATATTTAGGGAGTTTGGGAAAAGTTCATGATTTTATGATTGCGGGATATATATATCTACATTTTAGCAACGTAATTTTRGGTAATTTTTGAAATGACGATAATATAGCCTTCTACTATCATTGAAATTGATATATGGTGCTAATGAGTCTTATTAATGACTATCTTTAAATAAGTAGACGAAATAAAAACATGGTTGTTGAGTTATAAATGTAGAATATATCGCATTTACTATGTGTTTTGGTGTGATCCACTCGCTTGTGTGATCCATTCGTATGTGAAATACGTTAAAGCCTGAACTAACAAAGAAATGGCAAACTAGCAAACGCTCAGTCTGCACAAAGTGACTATCCGATCTATGTCTCCAACCCAGACTTGAGCATCAGTATCAAAAGCATAAAGCAAAAATCAATCTGATTTGCATGGTAGAAACCATCGAAAAAGAGAGCTTTCAAAGCGTCAATATTGCTTGCTAACTAGTAGCTTTCTCGATCTCTCAAAGTCGACTTTCGACAGTGCTTTGTCAATACATCTGCAGGGTTTTCCTTGGTGTCAACAAGTCGGATATCAATCTGCTTCGATTTCAAAGCATACTTCATAAATTGGTATTTCACACCGAGCCATTTCGATCCTTTGCTGTGGGCATCTTTTGTAGGATTGCAACGGCAGTATAGATCGGAATTTATGCGAAGACAATACAGATGGAGAATCGATGGAGAAAACACCGTGTGTATTGACTGTCTCGCACGAGGAGAGGAGGAAGAGAAGGAAAGGAGAGAGAGCTATCAAACATGTGGGTTCTATCACATAGTGATGCCTCAGGCATCCAACAGAATTGGTTTTCATCCATCAGATAGAGTTATATTGAGATCTTTCTCAAGTATAGAGCTTCTCGAACAGCTCCATCGAGAACAATATATTCTGCAATCGTGCTTCGTGTGGCGACAATGTCTTGTTTGCGTGAGCACCATGAGACTAGGGCTCCGGTATAGTAGAAAACGTATGCTTCTGTCGATTTTCCATCCTCGCTGTCATTGAACGAGGAGTCAATATAGCCAATTAGGCTGTCGTTCGTATTCGTAAGTTATATTCCGTAGCAGGGTGCACATTGCCAATAGCGTAACGGTTGTGAGAGGGCTTGTAGATCCTGCTTCTTGGGCTCATAACCTGTTAAGGGCTACGAAGCTAGAAACTGGGAAAATCAGGAAGAAGAAACTGATAATCAATCTATCAAAAGCAGGCTGTTTATAAAGCCTGAACTAACAAAGAAATGGCAAACTAGCAAACGCCCAGTCTGCACAAAGAGACCATCCGATCTATGTCTCCAACAACTGCTTCGGTATTGCCCATTGCGTGTACTATGCATGCTCAATACAAGGCACCGCTTCTATCTGCGAGGACGCAAGACAACCGCCTTATCTCTGTCCGGTCGATCTGGCGAAGATTCTTTGTGCCACTTAACGTCTGCGTGTCAATGATATCGGGCTCTTCTGGCTTTTTGTGAACGGCCGGGGAACAGTGATACACATTTCTTTGGGCCGTTTGCTACTTGGATCTGAAGTAGGCTAGGGCAGATCAAGGACTCGACTTGAGTCTTTGATCAGTACATGTATGCTGCTCTTTCCTTTGCCATACTGATGATAGAATCGAATGGTGGATTCTGCATGTAGGTACATAGATTGTCTTTCACAAATTGTGTGTGTTTACTCCAACTATGGAAGAATTAGGGTTCGTACTAAATTGATCGAGAACCTTGGAACGGGAACATTCTAGAAACCTTGGAAAACGCCAAATTCCCAGCAACCAGTCTACGTCGTAGTGCGTACCATGGTACTCCGTAGATAGAACCGCCTTACTGCTCTTCACATGTGACATGGGACATCCCGTCTCGCCTTCAAGAGTGCATTCGGGAATCGCCCGATCTTGGTCGTATTTCGGTACCGCTAGTCCAAGTGCGACGGGTTTGAGAGGACCTTGGATCATGTAGGGGCTCGTCGTATATACCGTATAGTAGAAGGAAAGGTTTGTGTTTCCGTATATAGATATGAATGCGGCGATCGATTGAAGACTCGGTCAGAACAGCAGGAATAAGAACCCGAGTCCTGTTTCTTCCATCCCAACAAAACCAAGCCGTCGTTTCGAGTCATACGATCCAATGTTTCCATTAGTGATTGTTGGGGTCATTGGCCTGCCAGCGATGTGACCATGAACAGCGGGAAAGTTGCAATCGGGCTGGTAGTATGAGAGATTTATTCGTCAGTGCAATTCTTTTCCAAAAGTGTGTATAGTTCTTTCTAGATCGGGAGTTCCCGATGGCCGACCTTGGTAAGCTCATGTTTCAAGTTGAGAATTGGGGGCCATCGGTTTGAGGATGTCTTGCTTTCAGCCCAATGCAACCCATCCCCACTTGAAAAACTCGGGTAGTGCTTATCGAATTGTCTGCGATGGCTGGTGAAGCTTTGGGGCATTTTACCGGCAGATCTTGCCGTCAACTAGTGGATCACTGATTATCTGTGCGATCGGGATACAAAAATAGTAACTGTTTCAAGGAGGTGTTTGATCCTGGTGGATCGTGGATCTGAGCATTGGGCTAAGGTTCGAACATTTTGGAAAATTTGTCTTTCTGATTTCTATTAAGGTAAAACATCCGACACTATCCGAAGCGAAGGGGGTGTGGGGAGTATATCCCTCGGCATGAGAGAGGTCTGAAAAACAGGGCCTCGGATGTCGGGGGTTAACATTTTTCCATTTTTGTGGTTTCACCACAACAAAAACTGCTCTGACTAAGAAAATAGCTATCGTAGCTATAGTTCCGGGACTATTCTCGGCCAAGTATTCCGATTGAGAGGCTATTGCGGCCAAGGAGAGGGAGGCATTGGACTAGTTGAAGTTTACGGCTTTAGAGCCTTATATATTGAAATAGTATTTTAGGTTCTAGACTGTATTTCGTACATCGTACATCGTACTCCGTACTCGTATCTCAGATATCCCTCATGGGTGAATTATTAACCATTGTGTTGGCGAAAGTAGAATTATTGTTCGGTAGGGAGTCAGGGGGGCCATAGAATCGGGGACGAAAACACGTACTTTGTACATGTTTGTCCTTCGAATCCCAAAGAAACGTTTTATCCTGGATCTGTTCCACGATTTGTTGATTTGGTCATTTTTCCCGAGATATCCGTTGCAAAGATACCCTCCTGCATTGCAATGCAATGGACCGACCCTGACAGCCGGAGAGCTGCAGCTAATAAGAAACCTGCTGCTTGCAGTTCCACATCTTTTGCATCGCCCTCTTGAAAATCAGGCCGAGCGCAATTTCCAAAGAGAAGGGGAGTTGAGAGGCTTCCATCACGTGCACTGTCTGCAGCGCTCGTGGGCACCTCGTGGGGACATATTGGAGTCATGCAGATCAGCACACCATTCCAAACGGACTAAGGCCTAGGGAGTATACGTTATGTTATTTTCCAACTTGCTATTTTAGTGTGTTGTTTCAATATGTCTCTGAAAAGTTGATCACCGTAAATCTAGCTTTAGGATCCATGGTTAAGGTGTCAAAAAACGAACCGGTTCCCGAGGTGGATGGGGGTTAGGTGGTTAGGGCGCTTTTAGTGTCGTTTGAGAGCAGGTACCTCGCTAGTTTGTGGAGCAGGAGAAGAGAAGCTTAATGGCTGTTCCTTGACTCGAGTTAACCCTATAAACTTAGTACTGTTTCGCTATGGAGTATTTGACCCGTACAACATACATGGAACATCCGGCATCAGGATAAGAGTTAACAAACGCA
Source organism: Penicillium sp. CF05 (assembly GCA_002916455.1). NCBI lineage: Eukaryota > Fungi > Ascomycota > Eurotiomycetes > Eurotiales > Aspergillaceae > Penicillium > Penicillium sp. CF05. The sequence continues at coordinate 20,204 of PKQL01000104.1, forward strand.
TACTGAGTAGTTCGGGCTCTGGTTTTGAGGGATAGGATAGTCCTTTCTCCACTCAAGAGGCGAAGGCGTTTTTAGCCTATTTTCGATATTAATTCCATCTTTAATAGATAATTCTTATTTGTCCTGCAACCCACAAAAGTGGAGATTTTCCCATGCGGGAAGTGCATAACTTCATATTCTGTTCACATTTCGAGCCCGACTAAGTAGCGTCTTGACTAGTGCAGGCAGCGACACTAGAAAGGCCTAGATGCTGCTACCTCCTGCTATCCTTGGTTCTGGGTGCAGTACTCCGTAGCTCTGTTTCAAGCAAACTGTTCGTTGGGAATCGGGTTCAACTTGCTTTTATCGGCTCAGTGTTGTAGTATGATCTACAATATTTGGTCCATGTACTCTTCATAGTTGGTCAAATATAATGGCTATATTTATTCCTAGCGACCGTATACTTTGGATAGTCTCTCACATTGTACGGAGTACTCTTGTACCTATGTAAGTATGGTCTGATGGGCCTGTCCACTGTACCTCATAAAGAGTAGGCTAAAAATTCAGTTGGTGGCTGACAGGTGCCCAGCCACTCCACTCCGTAAATAGTCTTTAATCCTTGATATCGTGCAACTTGAATTGACAGGTCTTGGGAGTTTAATGGAATCGGACCTGTCCATCGTTACCTGATATGGTTAAAAGCGTGCATTTCTGTGCCTGGACTAATTCCCCGGGTGGGACATAGGAGTAACAACAGGCCACTCGGAATGCCGCATATACTTCTTAGGTTTGTGAGATTCAGATACTTTTGGACTTGGGTTGCTGTAGTTATTCGATAAATACAACATATAAATCAGTACTCCGTAGAGTACAAGATAGAATATAGAGTGTGGAGATAGGGGTTGCCGAGTTGATACTCTGTACTCCGTAAAAATTGGACTGTTAAAAACGTTTCAACCGTTCCAAGGTTGATCTTGTTGATCTTTTTCCCCTTATGACATGGCGGTTTTCTTTTCTTTTCTTTTCTTTTATAATGTTTTCTCTTTTTTTTTTGGTTCCTTATTTCCCATTTGTATATTCTATGTTCTCGGCACCCTTTCCAAGGCCTTTAAATGAAGTTATTTCAATAATTCGGATGGAAATAGTTCAGATAGTTGAGATCCAGATTGTATAATAATGTGATACCTTATGCCTTTTGCAACTCTCCAAAAATAGCTCGGATGGCAAGGTCCACAATGCGGTAATGCACTCGTTGCACCTGTTGTTAGCCTCAGGAGTCATGATCCACTTTGCCCGTGAAAGATCAAGTTTCCATTACTCCTGAAGCCTAAGGGGGGATAGCTCCAAATGTGGAATTGGAGACCGGGGTAGAGCCAATATGAGTCTGTTCCGATGTGGTACCTTGAATCGATGCCCGGAAGCCTCCCGGCTCACTGTTGATCAGGGGTATATAAACAACCATGGCGATCACCTCTTCGGATCTTTATTCATTCAACTGTCTTTTTCTCTTTTCACCTTTTTCCCAAGTCTATCGTTAATTCCGCTGGCGGCTCTTTGCCTGCCTATCCAGTCTTTCGCTTCTGTATATCCTTGTTCAGAAGTCTTTATACTTCCAATCGTTTTCGGTCTATACACTCGTTAATACAACGCAAAATTCGATATGCGTTCTTCTCTCGTTCTGCTCGCCGGTCTGGCGGGCTCGGCTCTTGCCTATCCTACCGATATGGCTGTTGAGCGCCGTACCCTGGGCCTCCTCGGTGAGCTCCTCGGCGACATCACTGTCGACGTGTCTCATATCCTTGGCGTCGTCCTCGGCGGCCACTCCTCCGTTGAACTCCTAGCTGGTCTGGGTGCGGAGGGTGCTGCCGCTCTCCAGGGTGGTGCTCTCGGCTGCAAGTCTGGTGTCATCGACCACAAGGCCAAGGCCGCCCTCAAGATTTGGTTGCTCTTCCACGCCGACCTCGACCTCTCCCTCAAGAAGTCCCTGATCTCGTGGTGTGAGGGTAACGACGAGCTCGTCCTCTCCGAGGACATCATGGCTGCTCTCTCCGTGTACATCCCCGGATGTGCCGACATTGCTGCCAAGGGCCAGCTTTACGTGACTGTCGACGGTATCTTTGAGGCCGCCCGCCTCGAGTCTGCTCTCGTCCTGAGTGTTGGTGCTCAGGCTTCTCTTTCCGCCTGGATCGAGGCTAAGCTTCATCTTGATGCGGGTGTCAAGCTCGGTCTGAATGTCTGCGCTGCTGGTGGTGTTGTCGCCAGCTTGTCGGCTGACGTCAAGGCTTCCCTCCTCGCCTGGATCAACAGCAAGGAGTGTGACCTCAGCGCTGACCTCAAGGTTTCCGTCCTTGCCTGGATCAACGGTCACGCTGGTGGTGACCTTGTTGAGATTGGTGCTATTGCTGACACTGCTCTCTCTACCATCTCCGTTGGTGCTTCCGTCGGCGCGCACGTTCTGGAGTCTGGCATTCTGTCTGTTGGCGGCCAGGCCTCCCTCGCCGCCTTCCTGGGCATTGATCTCGCCGCTGGTCTCGCTGCCGATGTCAAGCTCGCTCTCGAGGCATGCGCCAAGGGCGAGCTCGCCACCTCAGTCGACCTTGAGCTCCGCACCAAGCTCGCCATCTGGCTCGCCAGCGCCGACTGCTCTCTGGGCGTTGAGCTCAAGGCTGTCGTCCTCCTTTGGCTGTCGTTCGCTGTTGAGGCTGATGTCTCCGTTGCTGTCGACCTGGTTGGTGGCCTCCTCGGTGGTGTCACCGGTCTCCTGACCGACACCCTCACCGATCTCAGCGTTGACCTCCGTGGTGCCCTTTCCGTCTGCGCTGCCGGCGGTAGCCTCCTCGACCTGACCTTCGCCGCCCGTGCTGAGCTCGCTGCCTTCCTCGGTGGCTGCACTTCCATTGACATCGGTGCTAGCGTCCAGATTATCATCATCCAGTGGTTCACCGGCTGCAGCATCCCTGGTGCTCCCTCCGCCCCTGCCTCGTCTTCCGTTCCCAGCCTGCCCTCCAGCACCCCCTACGTGCCCAGCACCTCGGCCGTGCCTTCCGGTCCCGCTGGCTCCGTCTCTGTCTCCGTTCCCGCCGGCACCCCCGTCCCCAACGGCCCTACTCCCTCCGGCCCTGGTGCTACCAGCACCCCCTGTGACACCGAGACCTCTGAGATTGTCCGCTCCACTGTAATCCCCGGCCCCAATGGCTCCGGTTCCGTCACTGTCGCTGTCCCTGCCGTGCCCACCGGAACCGCCCCTGCTGAGACTCCTACCGGCGTTTCTCCCACCGGTATCCCTGTCCCCAGCGGACCCGCTCCTTCCGGCCCTGCTCCCTCTGGCCCTGCTCCCTCTGGCCCTGCCCCTAGCGGCCCCGATGCCGCCACCACCCCATGTGACACCGAGACCGCTCAGATCATCTCTTCCACCGTGATCCCTGGCGGCCCCGACGAGTCTGCCTCCCAGACCGTCTACGTCCCCGCCGTTCCTACCGGCACCGCCCCTGCTGAGACTCCCACTGGCGTTTCTCCCACCGGCATCCCTGTCCCCAGTGGTCCTGCTCCTTCCGGCCCTGACGCCAGCGTCCCCTGCGACACCGAGACCTCCGCCATCGTCGCCTCCACTGTGATCCCCGGCGGTCCCGCCGAGTCTGCCTCCCAAACCGTCTCCGTCCCTGCTGAGACTCCCACCGGCGTTTCTCCCACCGGCATCCCCGTCCCCAGTGGCCCTGCTCCTTCCGGTCCTGACGCCAGCGTCCCCTGCGACACCGAGACCTCCGCCATCGTCGCCTCCACTGTGATCCCCGGCGGTCCCGCCGAGTCTGCCTCCCAAACCGTCTCCGTCCCTGCTGAGACTCCCACCGGCGTTTCTCCGACCGGCATCCCCGTCCCCAGTGGCCCTGCCCCTACCAGCCCTCCCGCCGTGCCCTCCGCCGGTGGTGACTCCGGCTCTGATGTCACCGTCACCAAGACCGTGACTGCCACCGTCTGCGACTGCGAGTAAAGCGGGCACCTTATCTGGACATATTCCGATGCCACGACCCGAGAAGGTCTCGTGCCTCTTTCCCACCCTCTGATCTGCCGTCCCTACCCCTCTGGCGYCTCTGTAGATATCTAATTCTAATTCTAATCGGCTTGTGTGGTGATTGAAAGATCCTGTTCATCATGTATATCACATGTATATTTCATGTTCTGGTCTTTTCTCTGCGGTTTTGGCATTCTGAAGATCCCTTGTTTACTAATGACTTGAGCACATATATACCTATATACTTTCCCTTTAATGGAGTACATTCCTTTCTTTGTTACTGCTTTGGCTCTTTTGATACAATTTAGTGATATATTTCATATCTTAAATCTCCTAAATTGAGCATGTCACCAACTAGTTGCCTACGATTCTACCTTAAAATGTAATAGAGCACATCAACTATGATTAAAAACAGTTATTGGAATTCTTACAAAGTACATGTACATGTACAGCGCTAAAACGCACACATTTGGTTGGCGGTAAATCTCAAAGTTCAAGTCACACATGGCCAGTGTCAATCCCTAGTGTCAATCCCTCCGACTGGTTCTTGCTGCTTGTCGTTTAGTCCTGCTTTGGCGGCGAAGCACTGCTCGGCTTCTCGCCAGATCGGCGACGCATAGCAATACATCTCTCACGGAGTAGTTTCTCACGGAATTCAGTAGAGTTCACCCATGCAGAAAGAGGTTTCTTGGTCTAAGTGTTGCAAAGTTCGTTAGTAACAGATTCAACATAGCAACTTGAGAAACAACATGACATGTGAAATTTTTAAACGAACATTAAGTAGGAATTGAATCTGGGTGTTAAAGGATACAAGGTGGAGGTTGGACCGGGAATCTCTATTCTCAATGACCAACCTGCTCGGCAACTTTTGTCTCATTGTCATCAGTTTTGGACGGTTGATCAGATTTCGAGGGGGTTCGGGTGGAGTCCTCGTTCTCATCAGCCATCTTGCGTCGTTTCTCATCAGGGTTGTATCTTTCAATAGAGCGGCGCCGCTTGCCGTCATTATCCTCCTTGGAGCTACGGCTGCGGCTACGGCTCCGACCACCGCTGGGGCTGCGGCGGCGACGGTTCTCACCACGATCACGTGTACCGGTACGGTCAGGGCTTCGACTGCGGCTGCGGCTCAAGCGACGAGAATCGCGGCGGACATAGCGTGCAGATGAGCGGCGGGATCGCGAGCGAGATAGACTGCCGCTGCGGGAGACGGAGCTTTGTCGGCGGCGGTATCCTCTGGGGGAACGTGAGCGCGGGGAACGGCTGCGGGAGATGGGTCTTTCTTTAACACGATCACCGTAATCCGGACTGCTTCGCCTTCTCGCTCCTCCGCGACTGCGTCGCTCGGGAGATACTGAGTTGCTTGGGGAACGGGAGCGACGTTCGCGCCGTCTGTGGCGTGGTTCATCGCGGTTTCGGCGAGATGGTGACGATGGCTTTGGGGATCGGGGTGGAGAATGGGTGCCGTGTGGAGATCTGGATGAACGGCGGCCACGACGATTGCCGGCTGGCACGTAAGAGTCAAAGTCACGTCGAGATGGAGGTTCGCGGAAGCGGTCTCGGCTGCGGTCAAGGTCTCGGGGAGGCGAATTTCTTCTGTTGAAGTCTCGTCCCCGACCTCCACGGCCACCGCGGTCACCGCCTCTTCCTCCACGTCCGCGGTCTGATCGCTCGCGGCGTCTCACATCATCAAGCTCTCGTTCGCGGTTTTGGTCTTGTTCCCGTTGACGTCGAAGTGCTTCACTAGCTTTCTCAGCTTCGAGCTAAATTGTAGTATTATTAGCAAACAATCCAAGGTTGAGAGCACGCTTACAATCACCTTCTCTTGGATGAGCTCAAGCTTCTTGGCCTCTAGGAGCTCCTTCGGGACACCCTGTGGATTTTCCTGACCGCTTAGGCACAACGACCACAGCTCTTGGCAGAACTTGGGGGTATCCTTGTCTAGGAATCCGGTGAGTTGGATTTGGAGAAGCTTGATATCGGGCTAGAACCAGAACCGGATGTCAGCAAACTAGGGTCGACGAGACGCTATATATCCGACGGCCAACTCACGAAGCGTGATCCCTCGAGATGTGCGAAACAGAGCTCGATGACGACATCGTCCTCGTTCCCCAATATCTTGGAGATTTGGCTTGCGATCCACCTGCAATGGTGGGGGAAAAAGCAATGTCAGTAAATCGGAGATATCGCAAAACCCCCGGGAGTCACTTACTTCTTCATGACCTCAACATTGACCTTGGTCATGTCCACCTTCTTACTGAACTCGGGAGGAAACTTAGTCCGCCTAATCAACTTTGCATCCACGCTGGACGCCATTTTTGCGAGCGAGTGAGGTGAGGATGGAAGGGTCTCTGACAAACGCGAGATAACTAAAGTCCGCGGGATCGAACTGCACTTTTGGTCGCTCGCGGGTGCCGTAGACGCTCGCCGCCTTGATCGTACAATATCGAGGGCGTCCAGGGCCTACGTCGATATGTATAAATTCTGCGTGGCTAATCTGTGAATGTATTCTTGTAAATGGGTTATTTGCCTTTTATTATAACATATTAAAAAAATAAAAATAAATTGAGGGAATAAAATGACATGGTAAGGTGGTTGTTGTATCTATCATATCTCTTGAAGTATATATGTGCATGCCCTAAGCGCTTGTAGGATATACATACCTAGGTATGTACGTTGTTCTTTCGAATTTTATAGTCATCCAGTTATAAAATTGTGATTTAATTGCACCACCAAGGCTTTGCAGACCCAGAACATACTGCATTCTCTATAATTATATGGGCTTACACTTCAGACTCCTCAAAGCCATACACTTTGTGATTCTTTTCTAGGGCTACTCTGGTAGGCTAGTACTAAGTGGGGAATCGATGATTTATATACTGTCAATCTCGAGTATATTGGAATCTTCAGGTTTAGTTTCAGCTTCAGACTCTGCTAGCAATATATAAACCATACTAAATAGTGGATGGTATGTAGTGATGGCCATTTAGATTGATGGTAGCACCTCCACATTTACATCACCTGAAACTGAATGGAAATATAAATTCAAACAAGAATATATCCCCTAGATTGAGCAATATGTCAGCATTGCCTTTAGCCCATAGATGTATAACTAGTAACTAAACTAGTATAAGTGCAGGTTATCCGATTCCATATCGGGTATAAGGGACTGCCCAGGTGCAGCCTTGAAATTACTTAAGGTACTGGAACAATCCAGGGCTCTGCCAGAGCAATATCACGAGCAAACTGGAGTATCATCAGACTAGAGTTGTGTCCATCTTTCATCCCCTGCAATGTTATTTTTGAATCAAGAATCAATGCTCTTAATGTTCTCTGGTATGTTGTGGTGTGGACGTCGCCATAGCAACAACAGAACACGTGACTATATAGCGCGCCCGCGACGAAACCTGGAGGCTGGGCTTTCTTCAAGATCAACAAAACAATCGACAACTTTGGAGGGGCCGCATTGATCCACGACTTCAATGTAGGTATTATCGCTATGGCGTCCCCGAATTCCCTCCCAACATACAACGAACTGTACCGACAGCCAGCCCGACCGATGTCCCGATCCGCGGTTTCACGTTCGGGTTCCAGACGGGTATCTCCATCAACACAGGCTCTGCCAAAACATTATTCCGGCGACAGCTCCGACGAAGAGGTACCCGAACCTAAATTCAGTGCTTCTGTAAAAGCATTGTTGCATGGAGATGGATTAGGTTCTTCGCCTCATTTGCAAAAGGCACACATATCGCACGAACCTCGAATTGCAACATCAAGAGAGCAGAGCCGCTCACCTCGGAATTCGTCCCCACACGACTCATCTAATGGTAGCCCGGCTCCAAGAGTCGTTCGTATAGGGGCCATCTCGTCGGGTTCTCGATTCTCACGCGAAAGCTCCCCACTATCAAATAGTCAGAGCGCAGAACCAGAACACCACAGCCACCACAATGATTTTATCACTCCCGCCCCACGCCAACGGAGTGTCCGAATCAATGTTTCACGCAGCAACACGCGATCCCCGGCATCTGTCTCGCCTTCAGGAAAGCGCTCGTCAGAACGCAATTCGGGCGGAGAGTATGGTAGTGCGGAGCGCTCGGACAGTGATCGGAAATCGCAATATGACGAGGATCCAGCGCTACGGTATGGCCTTTCCTCCGCATTGCGGGGTCGCGGCGAAGAAAACGCTCCACACAGTTCGCTGCGTGTTAAGCGGGTTGGTCGACTTGCTGGAACATTCTTGAACGGTCCTGCCCGGAGGGGTGTGCTACGACGCCAGAGCGAAGAGAGTAACGAGGAAAACCACCAATATCTTTCAGCTGACGGCGTCCGGGAGGACGTCGAAGGAGAGGAGGAGATTGCCGAACATGGATCTCGCAATTCAGCGAAGCCTTCGTCACCCAAGGTGTCATGGGCGGACCCAAGCCCGCCTCTTTCTCGTGAATCCAATCGACGAGAATATCCTCTGCGCCCCGCTGAGGTTGAAGGACCGTTTTCTAGGTCATCTTCGCCAAAGTCATACGGCTCAAAGTTCACTCCTGCTTCATCAGAAATGTCCGACAAATCCTCAAAGGAACAACCCGTATTCAAGGTTCCTTCAATACCGGCTTTGCCATCGGTCCGTGACCAAGAGAATGAACCACCACCAACTTTCCGGCGCACAAGGCCCCAGGGGTTGAATGTGTTGGATAAACCAGATAAGTATAATGTTGTTTACGATACCGAGAAGAAAGATGTAGCAGAGACCCCAGCAACCAACTCTGCACGAAAGATACTTGCCACACGGAGCAGCAACACCCCCCATAGGGCCGCTCCCCCTCCCCCGAAGATGTCAGTTCTTGAGACAGCTACTTCCACAGGAGGCGCATCGACATCACAATCACGAAAAAAGAAAAGCCAAGTTTCGATTAACGGCAAGCATTTCACTCGACTCGATTGCATTGGTCGAGGCGGCAGCTCGCGTGTCTATCGAGTGATGGCAGAGAATTACAAGATATTCGCTCTCAAGCGGGTCAATATTGAAGATGTCGATCCAGTGACTTTGACTGGATACAAGGGTGAAATCGACTTATTGAAAAAGTTGGAGAACGTGGACCGTGTGGTGCGCTTGTTTGACTGGGAGCTGAACAATGACAAACATGCTCTCAGTGTGCTCATGGAGATTGGAGAGTCTGATCTTGAAAAGATTCTCACATTCCGTTTAAATGCCGAAGATGCTGTTTTTGACATCAACTTTACCCGATTTTATTGGAAGGAGATGCTTGAATGTGTTCAAGCTGTCCATGAGCACAACATCGTCCACTCGGATTTGAAACCCGCCAACTTCCTCATGGTACAAGGCCGGCTGAAGCTCATCGACTTTGGAATCGCAAATGCGATCCAAGATAATACGGTCAACGTTCATCGCGAACAGCAAGTCGGCACACCGAATTACATGTCCCCTGAAGCATTGGTCGATTCCAATGTGTCCCTTGGTCTGCCTTCAAGTGTCGGGAAAGTTATGAAATTAGGAAAACCCAGCGATGTCTGGAGTTTGGGTTGTATTCTGTACAAGATGGTCTACGGACAACCACCATTCGCCAAGATCGCCAAATATTACGAACGCATCATGGCTATCCCCAACCCCCGGGTACAAATCGAATTCCCGGCCTTCGGCGTCGGTGGCATCCCAGTGCCCCCGGGCCTTGTTCGGACTCTCAAGCGCTGTCTGCAGCGCGATCAGACTCTCCGACCAACCATTGAGGAGATGCTTGGCCCACGCGATCCATTCTTGCATCCCGATGCCCAGCTTGAGGGTGCTGTCCCAGTCACCCAGGATATGCTTGGCCGCATCTTGGCCAACGTCGTCAACCACTGCAAGGCTCGCGGTGTACCCAGAGAAGAGGAGCTGGCTGCATGGCCTGCAGGCTTCTTTGCAAAAATTAAGGCAGCTCTCGAAGAAGAAAACCCATGAAAGCACCCAACCGCTCCTTTTACTTTATTTCCTTTGTCTTGACTGGCCTATCGGCATTTCTCATCTTCCCTTTTGGTTAGAACGACTTAATGACTGGTGTTCGATGTGTTAATTTCTTTTTCATCTTGGTCTGCTTGGTTAATTTTTGCGGGATATCTGACTGTCTGTGTTTCTTTGCATTGTCTCATTCTTTTCTTTGCATCATCCCTCGGGGTGTTTGTCCGACCCAACCATGTTGCTTTATGGTGGGTATTCTTTGACGAATCTCGGTTTCAGCGCAGCGTGTGGATTTTCATTCCTGTATATGATTTCATTAGCCTTTTCATCTTTTCTCTTGCATCCGCATGGATGTTGTTTTGAGTACCAGCGTTCTTAGAGCAACAATAACTCCCCATTTGGTTTAAGATGTCTAATTGACAACCTTTATATATCTTCATTACTTGGATACTGAGTGTGCTTTTATAGTAGAGTTGCTGGTTGTCTTCATAAAATCATAGCTGATAAATGCCTGACTATCTAAAATCTAGCTATGTCCATTCAGTCAAACATGCGGAATACTTTTCGTTTGAAATCAATGGACTTGACATTGCGCCATTAACACCGCCCAAGAATAGAACAGTCTTGATAGACCGTATGTATCAAGAAAGGGAAATATAGAACTGCCTGAGCATGGAGGTATCGAAGACAGGCGGGTGCCTGCCGGGAATGTAGAGGAAGTGCTTGGTGGTCAATTTAGACAAGGAGGACACTGTTGCGGGTTAGTTTGAGATACAACATAAACAATACGAATGATCGAAGCAACTCACGCATTAACACAGCCGTCGTTCTCAGGGGTGTTGGTCACCTGGGCCCATTTACCCCAGACAACCTTACCGGTAGTGGTAACAAGACCCAACTCGGAGACGTTGACCTCGATGATTGTTCCCTTGGTCAAGACACCCAGCTGGGTATAGAGAGGGTTCTGGGGGTTCTTCTTGACAGACAGGATGGGAAGTTGCACAGTGACAGCCAGCTCGGGACTGAAGGAAAAGTCAATATACCATATCCAACCAAAATAAACCGGAGGGCGGGATAAAACATACTGTGTGACATTACACTTCTTGTAACGCAGACCCATGGGACGAATGAACCGCTCGTACTTGACGGGACGACGGGTGAAGTCGTTACCAACGAAAGTAGGCTTGGTGATCATACGCTTCCAGGCCTTCTTGTGGGTCTTCTTTCCGGTGTTGATAACCTTGAACATCTCCTCCTCGCTAATACCCTTGACCTTAGGCAGGGGCACAGCAAACTTAGCAGCCTTCTCATTACGCTTGTTCTTGATAGCACTGGAGAGTGCCTTGGCGTTGGTCTCCTGCGAGCGGTCGAGCAGGTACTGGGGCAGAGGAGTCTTGGAAGGCTCGTCGGGCGCGGCGGACTTGACGTTCTTCTCCTCCTGGGCCTTGATGCGCTTCTTCATTTGAATCTTCTCCTTGTGGCGGTTCTGCTGGTACAGCTTGGCCCGCAGACCACGCAGGTTCTGGGCATCGTGCGACGCCTTGTGTCCCTCACGAGCCTGGCGCTTGCGCGTGCGCTCCTCATGATCGAGGCGCTTGCCGTGCTGCTTCTGCCAGCGCTCGATATACCTGGGAAAATGTCAGTTGGGGATCGGGCGGTGGCTGGTGGGGAGAGACGAACTCGTTCTGAGGCTGTAGGTGGAAGAAAAGTTAGTAAATTGATGAAATATGACATTGACAGACCAGGAAATCATTGGGAGCTTACCATGATGAACGACGAATGAACAACACGAGGTGAATGGGTGATGAGATTCTTGCCTTGAAGATCTAATCGAGACCGAAAAAGTTGTGATGCGGGAAAAGATAGCGAGGCACGTGATGCGCCTTATCGGTCAGATCGTTCCTCGACTCCCTCAGCTTGTACAGGGTTAAAAGAATAAACGCTTAAGAATGGTAAAATGATTGGACATACACCTTTAAAATTATGATAATATGAGGCTCACATTTATAATTTACTACTCTTCTTGCTACGAATCTACATCCCCAAGTAAGACAGAAAGGATCACGTGATACTACGGGTGACAAAGCGGCCATTTACGCAAGTAGTGAATTTCTCTAGTAACGGGGAAGCCGCTCTTCTATCTCGAATATCAACCACCGCGAACCACTTCCACTCTCGATCATTGAGCATTGGCAAGCGGTCAGTCAATATGTTCTCACGATCTGCTCTCCGGAGCCTCGCCTCCGAATTGCGCTGGACTGCGCCGTCTACAATTTCATCCGCAGCTCCCCTGCAGCAACGAGCATGTCTTCACCAAAGTGCATCTTTGATGAATGCGCAACAACCTCAGAGCCAATCGACATCCAGTCACCCTGAATCACCTCTCAGCGCCACTCCCCGGGCGCAAGATACCCAACCGGAGAACGTCAAGGCCTCCACTTTCGACGAAAACACCATGACACCCCAAACACGAGCACACGTTCCCATTGCCAAACAACCCGTTGCCCCGACCTTTACCTCCCCTCTCAAAGTGACAAAATCTGTCATGTCACAGCTTCCCCACCTTGTCGGCCAGAAGCCGCACTACGTCGTCGCTCAACTGCACGCACGACCATACCTCTTGACCGAAGGTGATCACATTCGGTTGCCCTTCCTCATGCCCAAGGTTAAGGCAGGTGATATTCTGCGATTCAACCGTGCCTCGGCACTTGGATCCCGCGACTTCACAATGAAGGGCTCGCCGACTATCGACGAGCGTATCTACGAGTGCCGGGTCCGTGTGACGGGTGTGGACTCGGAGCCGCTGCGCATCAAGGAGAAGACGAAGCGGAGACAAAGGCACGTTAAGCAGGCCAAGAGCAAGCACCGCTATACCCTCATGCGTGTTATGGATGTGCGGGTGAAGACGCCGGATGAGTTGTTGGCGGAAGGCGCGGTGGTCGTGGAAGACTCAGCGGACAGCTCAGTAATTGAACCCCGGTCATAATTGGGTTGTTCGGTGTTTGGGAGAAGCTTTTTTTGAGGCGAAAATGTGATGCCGGGCCATGATCCGGCTGTGGTTCGAGGTACTGACAGTACTGGTCGAGATATGGTCTGATCTTTGGGCTGTTGGTAATTGTCTTGCCGCCATGCATTGATATCTTTGCGGCATATTGTACAGATAGATCGATTTGGGCTGTTCTCTGTATGCATTGTATTCTATATCTATTGAACCTTTTTCAGAAGATCTTACTGTTGCAATAGTGTAGGGATGTCATTGAATAGACATTGGCTCTTCTCAGTGCTTGGGCCAGCTCGAGTCGCCATCGTACCAACACTGAGTTTCATTCAGAAAGGCCCAATATCTCATCCGCAATCTTCTCAGCAAATGCATACACAATAGGCTGGGGATGACCTGGCGGCAGGAATGGGAAACTGCTGGCATCGACATCCAACCCCCGCACACCATACACATTGGCATGACTGTCAACCACAGCCATCTTGTCGTTCTTGCGTCCCATCTTGCATGTCGCTGACGCATGGTACACAGTGGTCATACTCTGTTGAATGAATTCAAGAATCTGCTCGTCAGTGGAAACATTGAAGCTTGGGAAATACTCCTCCTGCTCGGCGACACCTAACTTAGCCAACTCCGCCCAAATCTGCCTCTGCCGCTTGAAAGCCTGAATAGCAAGATCCGTATCGGTTGTATCTGCAGGCCATTGTAGGGCGGGGTGTTCATCCTGGGGCCAGCGAGACGACTCGAGCCGCGAGATAGAGGAGCAATCAATGCTCCACTGAGGGTTGCATATTGATGTCCACCCTTCGGATCAGCTGTGACTTTATTGAGATTATAGCCGTTGAACGCAATGATGGGTAACCATTCCAGTTCCGGCCAGTCGGGTGGGAAGTTAATATAAAAGGGGTATTTCAACCCGGCGCTATTATCCAGAAGATCTTGAAGTGAGATTGGAGGCAGTTGCACGCCTTTGTTAACTGATTACCTAGTGATGTTAACTGATAGATGAAAGATCCCATGATGCACACTCGAAAGGGCTATCGTAGGGTCTCTTGTCGAGGGCAGAGTACATGTACTGGTAACTACATATGTCACATATTCATGGATGGCTTACATGTATTGAGACAGAACACATCGTGTCTTATCCGTCGAAACAACATATGATACTTTGGAATTATTCATTTTTCAAGTCAGCTCGAGGTTATGATCCGAGCCTTCTCTTGCTCGAGGACCCAAAACAATGACAGCTGGAGCATCTAGTCATTTACAACCCTATGAAGCTTCCCAGTACTTCCAGTGTCGAGGACTGGAGACCTGATCCTTTTTGGGAAAGGGGAATGTATTGGCGGGCGACCAACCTGGCCAAATTGCTCTCATGATGAGGAACTCCTTTGTGATCTTCGATGCTGAATTGAGTGTCGAAGGGTCGCTCGGTTTGGCGTGTGCCACTTTAAGTTGTATGGCCCGGTCCATCCGATCGAAGTTCTTATGGATTCTTTCAATGATATCGTGGGAAGTCATTTGAATCTTTAAACGTAGCGACGAAGTGTTGTAGTGCGTTGTATGAAGGTGGAGGATTCACTTTCTGTAGAGTAGAGTGCGAAGGTGTGCGCTCCTTCCTTATACACTCGTTCGAAAACTGGGACTCAGTCTCACGAGGCTCAGCATCAGAGATCCAAGTCGGCAGGACCTACATCTTCGGTGTCCGAATCCCACAGGTGACAGATGCATTATCCACCAAGATGGTCAAGATATTGGGCCCAGAGCCAGCTGTTTTCAGTACCTCCCCCTCGCCGGTGGAGTCCACCAGGTATGAGTACTGGTCACCCATGTTAATGTCTCCTCCAGGTTCGGGTTCGGGGCTTTGTGCGGCTGCAGTTACGGCACTTAGCATCCTTCCTGTAGTGGATATTAGTATTTGTCTAGTGTCAATAGTTCTGAACAGCATCATCATAACTACTCTCGATGTAGGGAAAGGAGATGAATCTTACTCTTCGCGTATCTCTTGGAGTTTGAAGAAATGCCTTATCCAGTAAATAGAAGGAGGAAGAGGAGGAGTCTGAGGAGGGGTCCGAGGAGGACCCGTTCGTGGCCGCCTCAAAGGCGTGATACTTTTCTGTTGTGTCTTTATAGGGCCCATGTGGCCCCATAACTTCTTCTTCATTAGCTTTCGCGTCAGCGCCCTTATAGCCTGCCTGGGTTTTTCTGTTTTTCGCCTGATTGGGCCGGTTTTTGCCTGTATCAGGCCGTAATACATTGCTTTTCTTCAATTCTTTCTTGACGGCGGTGGAATAACAACCGCGAACGGGCGCGTAGGTCGATCTGAACCAGTCTGAACTGGTTCTTGGTGAGCGTCCTCTGTCGATTCCTGCCCTGAAGATGACACAGACGTAGCATCATCCTCGGATTCGTAGTCATTCACTTACGAATTCCACTCATCAGGGTCCGGCAGACCTAGCACAGAAGCATCCTCGCCATCGTTTTGCCGCTTGCGTGTCTGAGCCTTGCCATACCGGGGGGTGTAGTACCCGGTAAGGGCTGTAAGTTCGTTGAAGTATCGAGGCGAACGTGAGCAGGCGGGATGCCAGCAACGGCCTTAGCCCTCTTGGAAGCAACCGCGGGAACAGAATCAGACTTACGCTTTTTGCCAGGGTTGTTCGGGCCAGAACTCCTGCTCGTCGCACGTTCCTTGCCCTTTGTGCCAGAGGGGCCGGCTACGCCAACAACTTGGAGTTCAATCGGGGCGTCCCCAGACGGGGGAGCACCCCTACGGCCGCGGCCGCCACGAGGAGTGCCTAGAGACTTAGCGGTGGGAGAAGCAACAGTGGACGGGGCCGCAGGCGCGGGGTCGCCAGCAGCGGCAGTAGCGGCATCGAGTTCTTGCAGGCGGAGGTCCGACGAGTTGCGAACGCGCACTTCCGCGAACAGGCAGGCAGGAGGGCTCTTCACGCGGAACGAGCAGGTGAAGCTTCACGGGTTGTTCTGGGCGGAGACTTGAATAGTGTCCGAAGTAGAGAAGATACGTTACCAGGATGAGACAACTCTATATAATCCCCAATGATAGGATCCCACAGCCATGGTTCAGTAGGATATTTGGCCCCGTACACTTCGATCATAGTGCTACGGAAATTGGCCTGCTTGCTTGTGTCTCGACTTCCTGCGCCTTTAAAGGCAATGAATGGCAGGGTCGAATACCGCCTCGACAAGAACGTCCAGCCCTGATAGCCAAAATAGGCTACTCAAAGGGCCACTCCACTCATCATATCTTAAAGTCAAATCAGTAAAGATACCCACTTTAATCAAAATCGAGATAAGTCTACTTACGATAAATGTTGGTTATCGATGTCTTCTGGGATATCCTCAGGATCCTTCCCGGATATCCAAGATTTCTTTCCCAGTCGTTAACCTCGAAGACAAACGAAACTTTCTGGAATCCTGGGAATAATTGGGTTTCTACTTTAGGCGGCGGGCTAGTCTTGGATGATGAGTGAAAGCCAACAAGAAGCAGAGCTTCACCACGTCCCGGGATAGGTCAACCTCGGCCATATCGATCAGCTTTTTCGTCTGGATCATTCAATTCATCGGTTCTGGCGTCCAGGATCTTGATCGGGTTGTCTATTTCCAGTGTGATCCACTCCTCGCACGTCTGATCCATCATGTCTGGATTCAAATGCCTTGGCTGAGACGCTTTTGCAGATACTGTGAGAAGTGGTCCTTTAGGACCCTTCCTAACGAAAAATGATATTCCGATCACCTCTTCGAAATAGTTATGAGGAAGTGAATGTAGGAAGAACCTTGGAATGGTGATATGGATGAGTGAGATTGAGAAGTGAGAGTTAAGTGGGAGGAAGGATGGCACGGGGGCGCACCTTCCTGAGCCTCTGTGATACTTATAGATGTTTCATACGTCTATCTATCATAATACTCCAACAAAGATATCGTGAAAGACAACTGAAAGAATATCTAAAGACTCTTAATATTACGTCTCCAATAAAGGGATGTGAAGGTTCACTGATATCAAACATCATCAGAACTCTAAGCTGAAACCAATATCGCTTTCAGAGATTACTACTACGCTGTCGTCCTCGGATACATAGGGCTACTATCATTAAAAGAATAGAAATCATAATTCATTATCCAGTCTATACACATAATGCCTGTCTATAACAATGGTCAAAAGGGAAAACCAAAAGGCATGCACGAAGCGTAATCCGGTCCATCCAGACATTCCAAAAGGTAATTCCTTCACAAAGGTAACAGGTTCCAGTCCGCTGCTGTAAGCAGACTCGGGTACATGGGGTAATAAAAAGTAAACGCTCCCAGAAAATCAAGAGCAAATTCCCGAGAAAAACGCCAGAGCACAAGTGGAGTCATGAGAAGACATCAGGGAGAGTCAAAAGGCTAGAAATGATAGAATGCGAGGTCGGGGCGGAGTTGAGGAAAAAAATAAGCTAAGATGACGAGAAGAAATGGAAGAGAGGTGGACGTGATCACAGGGGCATCAGCCATCACAGGGGCGCCATAGAGGCTTCCCCATCCTCCATATCACTAACAGACGTAGCGGGCGACGCAAGCCCCGACATAACCGAGCTCGAAGCCGCCGTGCCGGCATCCATCATCGCCTCATCATAAGAGCCAAGAGACGTAGTCGGCATGCGTGGTGGCGCATTCTTGTTAGTTGACGCCATAAGCTCTTCGATCCCCGGCTTCGCGGGGACGTGCTTGTGTAGCGCGGTAGCATTATCAAGGCTTTGCAGGGCAAAGCCCATGAATTCGGCGTTCTTATGGCTGACACCCAGAGTCCAGCGGTATTCACATAGCCGGACGCGATAGAAATCTGCCTCCTCGTTTGTCGGCGCGGTAATGCGAAGGAGCATGCCGAACGAGCCGATGAGGGAGAAGTTGGTGCGTGCGGAGGCGGGCCAGAAAGAGCGGAGGTGGGCGGGGCGGAGGCGGTTGACAAAGTCCATTGCGGAGATCAGGCGAGTCTTTGCGGCGGAGCGGCAGATGTGCGCGAGGTACTGGTCAGTGCCTTCCGCGAGGAGGGAGCGGACGATGCAGCGGTGGAGGGTTATTTCGGTGGCGAAGTAGGCGAGATGAAGGGCACCGTTGCGGGCGTGTTCGTCTGTTATTGTTTCGACGAGTTCGCCGGTTGAGGTTTCCATCTTGAGGGATGGTGGGAGGGAGGAGAACCAGTCTTTAAGCCGGATTTGGGCGGGTTTGGCCTTTTCTAAGATCATGCGTGTACGCTGGTTGCCGGCGGCGGAGAACTCTTCGATGGCGTGCAATGTGTAGAAACGGTCGAGGATGTCGGAGAGGATGGTTGTTAGTGCAACCATGTGGCAGAAAAGAAGAGGGCCGTGGCCAACGGCGGTTTCATCGTGCGAGGAGTCAGTACCGGAGGCAAAGGCATCTGAGAAGTCCTGCTCCACGAGATCCTTGACCGTCCAGTTGAAGGCGAAGATATGCGATGGTCGGCCGTGCACCAGCGACGACCATTTATCCTGCATATACAAAGCCCACGCGAGGCGTTTACGCAGGCCCTTCTCCCACGTCTCCATACGCCAGTTCGTGCAGTCCTGATGCAGGCCCAGCTCGAAAGCGGCCGTGACCAGCTGACCATTTAATGATGCCGTAGCTAGCGTCGACTTCTGTGTCAGCAGAAGCCCGGCCTGGATAGTCGACACACTGGGGAATTGTAAAGAATCCATCAGCAGCTTCAAGGCCGAAGCCTCTAGCCGTGCGGCATCGGGTTTGCGCGCGGTTTGCGAGTTGGCACCGACGTCGACGAACTTCAATGTCAAGACGTAGACTGCGGCGAGTAGTAGCGGTGAGAGACCGCGGCGCTCACGGTATGACTGGCGGAAAACTTCCTCTATCAAAATTGGGAACGAAGGGTGTACATGATCGAAGAACTTCTCGATCAGTGTTGAGCCGTAGGGAGCGACCATGCTCTCAATAGCATCGAGTGATAGGGCCTGTGAGTCACCGCCAGGCACGGTGTCGACGACGCGCATGAAGGTACCGTCGTCGGCACATCTCCGCACACGTGAGTTCGAGACGGTACATTCGTCGTATTGGTCCAGCGGAAGATATTCTAGTAAGGTTGGCTCCAGCTCAGTGGTCATGCCAATATGCTGGGTTGTCTGGTTAAAGAACCCGGGGCGAATCATGTTCACTGATAGCGGGTGAGACTCGGTCTCCGGGATAGACTGCGCCGGTTGGATTGAAGCGGGTCTGGGTATTGTTAGGCCACAATTTCTCTCTATATACGGAGTTGGAGTATATCCCCAGTCGGTTGGGATTCCATACCGCTTAATTCCTTCTGTGGGCTCCAGGCCCTCGTCCAATTTCCTCTTCTTGGACGGAACCTCAGATTGGGCTGTGAGGGTAAAGGTACACTCCTGGCGATGAAAATCGCATGAGTAGCATTTATTGACCATTTCGTTCATGGCACACCTGCTCTTTCTGCGGAGACAAGCGTCACAGCTAGCTCCATTCCGTACGCGGGGAAGGGTCGAGTTGATGGATATGGGGGATGGAGAGAGCGCTGGGGTCGAGCCAGTCTTTCGGCGGAGATCAGGGGAATGGGTTTGGGAATAGCCCGAAGGCTGGATGGTGATAACAGTAGCCATGTGGACCGGAACTAGCCCTGTAGGCACGATAATCGGGCAAATAGGAACGGAGATAGAAAGAGGTTGATAGGGTCTCCACGGAGTGTACTCGAGAGGTATAACTCCGCAATCTAGGGATCTAGTTGGAGATCTCTTTATTTTCTGAATTATACAGAGTCAGTCATTGGATAAGACGGTGATAAGAGAGACACATACGCTTATCAGAAAGAAARAAAAAAAAGTTGGTTATCTCCGAGATACGTTCACGATAATCCAAAGCCGGCACCGGAGATCTCCAAAAAAAAAAAAAAAAAAGGGATATATGTCAGGCAGATGAGCCTGCAAGTGACTGCAGCAGGATGAGATATCGAGTAGTTCGCTCCGTCATTCCTACCACAGATCTGAATCTGAATAAAGAGGAGGAGGAGAGAGAAAGAAAAGAAAGAGCCCTGGAGTTGAATATGATGACATCGATCGATCTAATAGGTAATATAAACTCTTTTTCTTAAGACCAAAAAATATTGTTTACATAGTTTCCCGAGTACCAGAAGATCAGCTTTTTCCTCTCGTAACAAAAACCCCCATCAAGTTAAGCAAGTTAAGCAAGTGACTGACAATTATGACACTTTAATTGTCAAAGATAAGCTGTCCCTTGCTGATTGGTTCTGAAAGCAGATATTGCATTACGTACTGAATATCCTTAGGTCATCATTTCTTTTCTTAGGGGGGGTATAGATCAAATAGTTAGATAATAAGAACCTTTGACTGGCCCGATCTGATTCAAATTATATTTGAATTATATTTAAAATATTTAAATCTATTTTAATCTCCCCTTTTTTCCCTTCTTCCGTTCCCCAGGGATTGTCTTCCTGCATTACTTTGTTTTCTGACTGGTCGACCTCGGGATTCAGAGTTGTCCCGGACCAATCAGCAACCAGTGATAACGGCTTTCCACCCGACCAATCACAGCTTGTCCCATACTAAAGTCGCAGTAGCGCCCGAGAAACTCTGCAATCATAAACTGTGGGGTGAAATGGAATGTGGAGGGAAAAGCCTAAGAGCCTAATATATGTAATATATGTACTCTGCATTCTAACTGCACCTCTAGTGTTAAATGTACATGTATTCTCTTGACCGCTGTGCAATCTAATATGTAATACATTCCCAAAACAGGATGTTTTTTTTTTTTTTTAGTTTCAAGTGCTCCCGGAGTGGAACACCCCGGAGTCCAGGACACGTTCCCCGGCACATGCTAAATTACTATTCCCGGTGGCAAACGGAAGAGCACGGACTTGGCCAAACTGCCTGTACCTAGGTACCTAGGTACATATGTAGGTATCTACCTAGGTAGGTTGTAGGTAATAAGAAATGATGGTTGGCCCGGGAAGGTTTCTATTATGAATCATCAATCTCCCCATCTGTACCTATGGCCTGTTCATTGTTCAAGGTTGACATTGATGCGAGGATCTTGACTTGGAAATCATGCAACCAACAAAAAAAAAAAAATAACGCCCTCAAAACTCCATGCTCCTAAAAATGAGAAAATGCGATCGGCTTGTGGCGAATGTTTTTTTTTTTACTCGGTAAAGTTGCGCAGCTTGGTCAGCTCATCCAGCAATTCTTGCAAGTCTCCATCGGAAATCTTGTTCTGAAGACTTGGGATGAGAGACTTGGCCTCCTCAGCATTGTCGCAGCACAGACTACCTGTGCAGAGAAAAGACCCAAGTCAGTAAATCCGTTATCAAATCTTCCTTTCAATGCTATGCAAGCGCATGTGCCTTAAATCGGAGGTCTTGGCCGATGGGAGAAGGGGCAGTGCAAAATCAAAACTCACCCAGCTGCGACCGCTCGAACATCTCCAGCTCTGTATGAGAGTTCAAAAGGCGTTCGACTGCCTTAATGTTCTCCTCATCCTTGAACCGGGCAAAGACGTCCAAGTAATCCAACGTCTTGGTCAAGTTTCTGTAAAAAAGAACATCACATGTAAGTATTCGACGTCGACACCGGATAGTTCGTCGTGCCCTTACTCCGGCTCCTCGTATTTGTTGCCCCCGCGTCGCTTGTTCTCCAACACCTTGTGGATAACGAGTCTTGCTTCCGAAAGTGAGAGTGTATGCGTGTGCTGGTCAGCGCCCAGCTTGAGCGTGGAGGCGGCTTCGAGCTCGCCTTGGGGCAGCACGCGCTTGCGGTGCGTAGGTGGGGGGAGTGGGACGCTCATTGTGCGATCTGGGGCGGCAAGATTCCGTAATTTCGGGTATGTAGCCTGGTCACTCTCAATCGAATGTATTGGTGAAAATAACTTGTCCAAAGCTACTTCGTCGACGTGTATCTGCTCCAAAGTAGGTGAGGTGACTTCTTCGGCGCGACGTTGATCTCTGCAGTTTCACATCCGGCATTTCAAGGCGGTGACACTGTTACCGCCTTCTACGTCAGGAAGTAAAACAATACCTAGAACCCGATATAGGAAGCCAACCTTGGAATACTGATTTATTACTAGCGATAGTATGATAGGTATTGTCTCATAGTGTACCAGATTCTTATTTTTTGTCCATGGAGAAGTCCCAAACGCCTCACATGCAGCTATACAGCAAATCTATACCTTGCGAAAAGCGACTTCCTGCGGCAGACGGAAGCTAGCGCAGAACATTTGCTTCTTAGGACTAACCAGCCTCACATTGTGAATGGCAAGTTCCAATTCCTGGTTACCCTTGCCTCCCACACAGTCGTCGATAGTGATCTTGTGGCCAATACGCTCAGAGATTCTCTCGCAGATATCGATGTGGTCATCCACCTCGTTATCTGAGTGCCCCGAGAAACAGTAGACGTGGATCATGGGCAATTTTTGCTCCGTGTTGGGTGAGAATACGTGTTCCTCGCCAGCATAAAGCCCGGGGAAGGCATCAAGGAATTCAATGGCCGTAGCAGGCAGGTTCATGACATAGTGATTGACAACGGTAGGACGGGTGTATATCTTCGGCGCGGGTAGCGGGGACCCTTTGCCTTGCGCGACCTTACGTTGCTTCTCTCTGCCCACCTTGGGGTGAATAGTAACAGTAAGAGGCTTCGCATTCAGCAACAACCGACTCGAGGAACGGATAAACTCCCGACCATCCTTGTTGAAGGGGGTAACGAAGTCTTGCACCTTATTACGGGGGATAGCGTCTTGCATAACTTCAAATCCATGCGGGTTGAGATCGTTAGCCCAGACGAAGATCTTCTTCCGGCCTGCTGGCACCGCGAAGGGGCCGACGCCGGCCATCACGTCGCAGACCATTTCGCCGGACTCGAACTTCTCGACCAGGCGGCGATGCTCGGTCTCCAGGCGGCTGTTCCAGTAGACACGGGCATAGTCGAACCGGAACTCACAGTCCTGCTCGTGCTGGATGACGTTGAGATCATTCTCGCCTGTCAGGAGCTCGAATGGGAAGGTGCGGAACTGGCTGTGTGAGCCGACGTCTTCGGTCTTATTGATGACGGTGCGAACGGTCGGGTTCTTGTCCATAAGAACCTCGGCAAGTATATGCTTATATGGCAAGTATTGGGCGCGGAGATTTAAATGCACTGTTTTGTTAGTATTGGGGTTATAGGCAGTGACTCAGACCAACATACAGACATGCCCCACTTGAGTGAAGCCTTGAGGGATCTCTTCCATCAGGTCCTCGGGTAGGATTGATGAGATGATCTCAGCTATGGCAATATTAGCATGGGGTACTTGCCTGAGGGGAAAACATGATAATAAGCATACCGTATGACCAATGGTCATAGTCCAATGCCAATTCGTAAGGTCCCAATGCGACCGTTCCTTTATTTACGAGCTCGTTGATAGTAGGCGACCATGTTGCCTTATCTATAAACTTCGATTAGAATCGATGTATCCATCAAGATTAGGGCCAATCCAAGCCCAATAAACCTACCATCAACCTTAAGGTCTTCGCGCAACAACATAGCCTTCCACACCTTGCCATCTTGACCCTTCACCTCGCGGATAGAGCTAATGCGTGGCAAGACCAGGAGGTCGTGGCTCTTGACCAAATCCTTCCGCACGTTCGAGATATCGCTTTGTTTAAAAACCTGGGCGACGGAGAGGGGCACGTTTCTCCGGAAAAATGACCGATCGAGTGTGCGCATGGCACGGTTCACAGGGGGTCTGAACATGGCGGGGTTCTCGTTAAGAGTGGCCTGCTTGGAAGCTGCATCTGTCGGTATCATTGGAGGTAGAGAGTGTTAAGTTTCGGCCTGTTGGGTATTGTCTCCTTGTTCGAAGCTCGAGGCGCATTGCGGCGCGATAATTTATTTCTTATCGGCCACGTGACGTTCTTATCTAGATCTATATCCTCTAGGGCTGAGAAGTACATGTGAAACATGTGAAATATAGAAGAAAATGTGCAGAATGTGTTAAATAAGGGTTGATATTATTTCCATGACTAATTTGAGGTGAGCACCTGGGTGGGTAGGGAGATGTGGTATGTAGTATTTGTCTGTATCTCTCCCCTACGCCAAAGTACTGTATATAAAAGGACATATCCCAAACAACCCTCTTAACATTTGGCAAATTATTTTTACTAGACTAATTAAGCGAATCATATTTTATCAGTTGAGCATATTGGTTTTGCCTATTAATGAAACAGGGTCAGGTTTTCCCTGCTTTCCAGAACGTTGAGACGATAACACAATAATCATAAATCCGAAACAATCATATCATCGTAACAGTTCGTAAGATGGGCGGCCCACGCTGAGCCAAATGTATGCTAAGACATCCTAATTCCACTCTGAAATCAGCATTGGTAGTGTCCACCGTATGTGTAAGGTTGGCCCCTCAATGGGGTTTCATCCCCTCAATAAGAGAACGATCCAGTTCCCTCTGAGCTTCCAGATTAGAAACACGGTCTTGTAGCTTCCTAATCTCCCCATCCTTCTTCTTTAACGCCAGGCGCGTCATATCCCGCCCACGAATAATCCCCTGCGTCTTCAGCTCCTGCCGATTAAGTAGCGACACCATCTCATCATGCGCTTTGTTAGGCAACACAACACTATGTTTTTCCAGAATATCGAGTAGACTCTTCGCAAGATCCGATGTGTCAAACTTCGAGTCTGCGGAGAGTACATCGTTGTATTTGCTAGGCGTGGGCGTCATGCATAATTCCGCAGACGAGGGAGGGAACGTCTCGGTGCGAGAGGAGCGGGATGAGAAAGGCGTCGCCGGTGTAGCTTGGTCATAGGAGGCATTATCATTTGCGACTTCGGCCAATTTGCGCTTGCCGGGTGAGGTCACCGCGGAGGTGCGGGGGGTCTTGAACGGGGATTCGGGATGGAAGTTGGGTTGGGAGATGAAGCTCTCTGTCTGGCTGGAAGAGAGTGTGTTGAAAAGCTCATCATTCTCGTCCGAGTTATCGTTCCAACCAAAGTCATCTGACGCTTCGGAGATCATTCTGGCCTTAGCTGTCTTAGGCGGTGACTTGAAGTTGCGCTGCGGGGTATCGATGAATCTGCGCTCAGTTTGTGGAGTGAGTAGTCCGTTGTTCGTAAGTCCTGGGGTGCGCCTTGGTGGGGTGAGCGAGATAGGGTCGAGTTCGGATCGGGAGTTGGCAAGAACGGTTGCTTGCTCACGTATTGTGGCATCATTTGCCCATAGGAAGAAGCTGCACTTGAGAGGTGGAGGCTGCGCGCAAGTCCAAACTAGTTCTTATGTCAGTCTTTAATTATACCAAGATGCTTTCCAAGCACCATTCTTGAAAGCCGGAAGCAAGATTCGACATACACCATTTCCCGAAGTTTGGTCCTTTCTTCTTAGTTTCGCGACGGACGGCAACTGGCCGGTCTGGGCAGTTACAACGCCAAAGACCATCTTTGAAGAGGCCGCAGTGCAAACGCGCCGTCTTTACTGGCGAGCCTGGGTATTTCTGAGGGGATGACATTTTCGACCTGTGAACAGTTTCTCCCCAGATGTTCAAGGAAGATAAACGTTGGCCGTCGCCATGGAAACTTGCTTATCTTATCGAGACTCCACGAGGTCTTGGCAGTTTTAAGACATATGGAGTTCCCAGGTGGACTAGAACTGTGCTATGAATAGAATATAGGATATGGAGAATGATCCGAGACAATGTTGCTTACTTTTACATATTGATCCCAATCACAGACGACCTTATCTACTGTTGAGGTTGCCGGATCTCCACACATGGACCCAACGCCTATTCTTATAAAGAAGCTTAACCCCACGTCGAGTCAATTCTTAAATTATACACTCCTCCGACCATCCCCATGATCAACCGCTCATGCTTCGATACTTTTTTAAACGCCGCAAATGCATACACCATGCATAGAACCGGAAGGACCCTTCTCAACCCTCCCTAAAGAACTATACCTCACAATATCCGATTTCCTCGCACCATCAGACCTAAACGCTTTCACACGCACCAACACAACAACCTACAACCTCTTAAACAAAACCCTCTACAAACGCGATGCAACCTCCCCAAATCCAAAATCTCTCTTCTGGGCCTCAACAACCAACACCCCCTCAACAGCCTTAAAATCCCTCTCCGCAGGCTTCGACATCCAATCAAAAACAGACACAGACCCGCGACTAAAAGGCTGCACCCCAATAATGCTAGCATCATTGCACAATAGCACAGCAGTACTGAAACTGCTCCTGCTAAACGACGACGCAAACCCCAACACCCGCGACAGAAAATGGATCCGTCCGCCGCTGTCCTGGGCCGTCAAAGAGGGCCACTCGGCTATAGTGCAGACCCTGGTGGATGACGACCGTACAGATATCAACTTGCAAGATAAGACGGGCGATACTGCACTCATGATTGCCGTCAATCATCAGCCCAAGATGATGACGATGCTTCTCTGTAGCGGGGCGGATCCGCGCGTGCCGAATCGACAGGGATGGACGCCGCTCAGCCGTGTTGCGCGCGAGGTAGACGGGGATGTGGGCTTGCTGCTTGCTAAGCATTTGCGGTTGATCCTCGAGGGGGATGATGGCGCTGTGCATTGTCAGCATGTGTTTTTCTATGCGGCTATCATGGGGCATGTTGATATTGTGCGGTACTTGGTGAATTATTTCGGGGAGAAGCTTGATCCTAATGCTGAGGGACAGCAGTATGGGCGAGGGGCATTTTCAATTGCGGCTTCGGCGGAGCGGGTGGATGTTGTACGGTTTTTACTAGGGTGGGAGGTTACGGACCCTAATTTGCAGACGCATTGGAAGAAGCAGACGCCTTTGTTTGTTGCTGCGGAGAATGGCCACGAGGAGATCGTGGGGTTGTTGATTGGATGTGAGAGGGTTGGGCTGGAGATTTCTGATATGCATGGGACTACACCGTTGGGGGTTGCGACAGAAAGGAACCATGAGGGGATCGTTAGGCAGTTGTTGACTGGGTCTAGGCAGGCCGATCCCAATGCGCGAGATGAGAACGGTCAGACGCCGCTGTTTAATGCTGCGTTTTACGGTCACATAGGTGTCGTGAAGCTACTTCTCGAGGCTCAAGGAATTGATCCACAGTTGAGTGATACAGATGGGAAGACGCCTTTAGAGGTGGCAGCGGAGAATGGCAATCAGCAGGTAGTGGAGGTGCTGCAGAGATACATAGGCAGCCCATCGTGAATATTCTGGTCTCAATTATCATGACCCATCTAGCATGCGGTCCCTCTCATGCACTATATCTATCTAGACCTTGCAGCCCCTCGGCAAAGCCATGAGCGAGCAAGCAAGTAGACGCAAGCGAGCAACGGATCGGTGTATGAAACAAAATCAGGCAGTGGGAATCAAATGGGGGAAGCCATATCTAGGGCGGTGTCACGAATGTAGCAAAACAATTCTAACATCGGCATCTAATCAGCAAGGACATGCCGCAACATGATACTGAACGGATCAGCAAGCTTGAGAATCTCCGTAACCTCGGGCTTGACGGGTTCACCCGCGGTACGGCGAAGTTGGTCCTGCTTCTTTGTCCGTCGGCGGCGCTCTACGGCGATGGGATCGTCCATGTCCTCATCTCCAGAGTCTTCGTCAGAGGCATCGGACGCTTCATCCGAAATAGTGAGGTCCTCCAGATCAGCCTTTGAGCGCGGGGTTAGCCTTAAAATCCAAATCCATTTCCAAAGCTGGGGTGGAAAACACATACCTCGTCAAGACCGAAATCACTACCCCTGAAAGTTGCAGCTCCTGGAATGGTCTCCGCAGATGTACCTTCAGCAGCCATCTTCTGGCGAGTCTTATTCAGATGCCAGCGTTTCCGGTCTTCTTGCCACTTGATTAGCTGGTTGATTTCCGCGAGGGCAAGGTCTTTGTCGATTTGTCCAACTCCAACAGCTCCTTGGAACAAAGCATTGATGTCCATTTTGCCTCCGGCGGGGCCATTGCGCAGGAAATCGAGAATCTCTTCAATCCAACCCATTAGAGACTGGAATAGGCCGTTATCGTGGCGGTGCACTTCGTGAATGAACTTGTAGAAGTTGGCCTCATGGCGAGCGCACAGGTCGATGAAAGCCTGCACTGTTTGGTTCGGATCGGCAGAAGCATCCTGGCGCTGGGCGCTCTCGATCACACTAATAGCATCGTCGGCAAAGAGAGCAAAGTCCGTAATGCTGTTGTACACGTTGGCAGATTTGTAAACACGGACGAGCGGCTCATAGAAGATAGTGAAGAGGTCGCGGAAGAGCTGCAATGTGACTGGCTCCTCAACGATGCTCAACATCATCGCCTTGTCGCGCTGGCGGGTGTAAAGCTTCAGAAGCTGCTTCATGTGAGCGAACCACTGGGCGCCCTGTTGCATTTCCACATCTACATGCTCCACGGCATTATTCCAAGCTACGTAGCCGTTGAACACCTTGCCAACCTGATCTGGGGTAAGTTCGGGCGACAGTAGTTCGGAGCGAAGGACGGCCACAATAATGTCGACATCGTCGGCAACAGCCTCTGCTCGGATGTCGTTTTTGATGTCTTCTTCGGCTTCCGCGAAGCTCTTAAGCTTCTGAGTAAGAACTGTATCTTCAACCTTCGAAGCCAGGGAATCAATCGATTTTTGGAAATCTTTGATGCTCTCGTTTAGTGTTAATGAGAAGATGCGTTGCAAAAGTGACCGCGAGCCGAAGGGCTGGGCCATGAAAAGGTCTAGAACACCAGACATGACTGCGGCAGGGTTGGCGATGCGAATCACATTCTTCATTAGCGTGTACGGAACCAGGCCGTGGATTCTCTTCGCCTGTGCAAACAGTTCAGGAGAGTTATCCTCGGCAAGGAACAGATGGTATATTGTTGCAGCAACCCTATTCAATGTTAGTAGGGCGAAACACCCAGGAAATCGGACAACATACTCAATGCGGAGCCACTCAGCAAATTTCTGATATTGCGGGCTGAGGTCTGCAATTGTGGGCTTCTCCCGAATCTCGGCAAAGAGCTTTGTCAATCCATCTGGAATGCAAGTGAGATTAGCAACCCATGTTGTGTTGGACCTCGGGAAGGAGCTCGCGACTTACTGCTCTCCACAATATCCCGCCGGAAGCGCTCCATGTACACATCGAGCTCGGCCGCCCGTTGCCTAGCAATCTCATAGAATTTCTTCTGTTCCTCTATTCTCACAGCATCCATGTCCTTGCGTTTCTGAACGTCAATCAACTCTTCCTCGTTCAAATCGATGGGGCGGGCAGTCAGGAATTCTTCCATGACCTTAGATTCTGCGATACGCTTGTTCTGCAATATAGTGCGCAGGAACGCGCGCAGCGACACACGCTGCTCCTCCCGGTACAGCACAGTCGCCCTCGACACGTCGCTCGTTGATGCACGCGGCGACTTTGTGGATCGCATTGATCCTCGGGAGATCGATCGCCGGAGGTCCCCTGCGGAAAGACTTGGTGCAGAGAGCCGGTCCTCGGGAACACTCGTGTCCTGTGTGGAGAGAGATGAAAGAGACGAAGCGTCATCATCTACACTAGAGCCCCACCAGCTCGAGGTGGAAGAAGTCTTGTTCTTGCGAGGAAGAGGAGGGAGTAGTTTCCCTGGCAGCTCGGTCCTCAGTCTCCTGTGAAGCTTGACAAACTCCCCATATCTCCTCCCAATATGAATCTCCTGTTTGTCGTGGTGACGAACTCGAATGACGAATTCCTATAAGAGATATCGTCAGCAAAAAAAGCCCAGCAACAAAAGGCGATCACCAGAATTATGAAACTTACTGCATGCTGATGGTATCGAACTGTCCGCTTGACAGAGGTTGTCCGAACAGCGGCCACGTTCACATCCCAACCATGGATTGAATTACCCTCGGGCATATTAGCCAGCAATCCTGACTCCTGAGCACCACGCTCGACGATCTCCATCTCTGAGAACTGAATGCGCTCCTCATATCCCGACGCGGTCGGCACACCCGAAACCATCATCAGCTCCACGAGCTTCTCGCATTTCCGAGCCAACTTCCGACGTTTTGTCTCCTCCAGTCGATCCTCCGAAGACGAGACATGTTTATTGGCAAACGATTCCAAGAACTATAATCCCAGCTGTCAGTCACATTCTGTTCCTCCATATTTGGTTTCCATCAGGGACGCGAAACACCCACGATTTGTAGCTTATCCTGCCAAAACTCCTTTTCGCGCGCTTGGTCAAGAAACGGGAAATTGCGAACGTGGTGAACAAAAATATACCGAAGAATAGGCAGCTCAGAGTCGACCGGTGCGACCTCACCGAATTCCGATCTAAAAGGGGCGCCGAATCGCTGGAGCGCGGTAGGGGAATTTAATTCGAAGATTTCGCCTTGGACTTCGCGGGCGATGAGCTCGCGCTTGAGGTCTGCGCAAATTATCTACATGTCAGCGACTTGCGAAATCGGGACATGACCATCATATCCTCTAACTTACAGTGTTCTTGCTTGCCCGTCAAGACCTGGCCTGTTGGCGGGGTTTCACCCGCAGCTGCCTTGCCGTAAGGGAATGCGGAATCAGGCGATTGTGTTTCCGGCATGTTGAGCGGTAATTATCCTGCTCGCTTGAGAGGGAAGCTGAGTCCCTAAAAGATAGAACCGCACGGCCAGTGTCTAGGTGAAGTGAGGAAATTGTGGGAAAGCACAGAATGTGTCTGCCTAGAAGACCGACCCTGCAATAAATAAGGGCTAGACAACAGTCTAGAAGATGGGTCTCACGATGTTTGGAAGATGTGGGAATGAAAGCAAKGGGGGGAGSGGGGGGGGTAGCGCAGAAGTCGGGAGAGAAAATGATGTCGTCACCCGATAGCTTTAATCGTTGATCCTTATGATATACCCCTGGAGGTAYCCTACAAGCTATATAAAGACTATATATTATTATATATTATTATAAGGCTGCTATATATACTATTTATTATCCAACTCCGCCCCCAACCTATTTTGATCGACATTGCCACTTGATGAAGTTGATCGCGAAAGCGCATAGGTCTTGTGCGCCAAGGCTGGTTATAGTGTTGCCTACATTGTACCCCATACTAAGTCTGCGCCTTACGAGGCGTAGATTCTCGGCAGTGTCATCGGACTATCATTATGCATTCTGGAGAACCAAGTGAGGGAACTAGAACATCTCCTTCACTCAGATTGGGGGAAAAATTACTGGGGACAGGGCTCGGATCACTTCCTTTGCATCTGACCATTTATCCAAAGCGCTTAGTTTATATCATGGGAGTAATACAGAAACTACTATACGAAATATGAAAAGAGGGAAGCATATTCAGGACTTCGGCTATGTTATTTGGAGTAGAAAGATTAAGCTAAGATCAGAGCTGAAAAAGAAAATAAAAAAAAATAAAAAAAATAAAAAGAGAAACCCCCGCAGTTCCATCGCTGAGAACACAAAATTCGCTTCAGAAAACAAAGCATTGAGAAGAGTATTTGCGAAGATCCCTAGGAATCCCACCTTTTTTACTTCATGAATTCCAGATCCATGTCGCGAGGCAGGTAGTGTCCCTGGGGCTGTTGGCCATTCCAGGACTGCATGCTCTGCATAGCGCGCTCGTGCTCAAGAGAGGGGAACATCTGCTGCTGAGGTTGATGGTATTGAGCTGAGTGGTCGCTGGGAGTTTGCATCATGGGATGAGCGCCGCGACCCATCTGGGCGCTCTGGTTGTAAAGGGTAAAGTCGTTGGCCGCCTGGGCCTGGAGCCCGTATTCGTAGCGCTCAGAGAGAGTGTCGCCGACGTTACAAGAGTCTGGTGAGCACAACATGGCGTTGCCATGCGCTCCAGGAGAGAGGCCAGAGGCCTTCCCAGAGGCATCGTAGGAAAGGTGGTTGAGGTTCATTTGCTCACAATCATTCGAGTAACCCTTCATCACCTCAAGAGAATGACCCTGTGGGAGCTGTGCTGCCATCGCAGTGTAGTCCTCATTGGTTGTGTAGTCCAGGTTGCTCCAATCCAGGTCGAAGTTGATGCTTTCAGTGCCAGTGAGCGGGGATCCATCAAAGGACACAGGTCCCATCAAGTCGGGAACCGATTCGGCAGATGGGATAGACATGGAGTTCATGGACTGGCGGTGCATTTCCAGGGCCGGAATCAAGCCGTTCGGGTCACCAGATTCAAATTGGCTCTGGAAGCCGTTCAGGTTCACCGATGTTGGGAACGAGTTGACATCGGTCATCAGATATGGCGATGTTTCTCCGAACAGGGGGAAATCCTCCCCATGGGCAAGCGGAGGAGGGTCAGCAAAGTTGAACTGGGGATTTTCTGGCCAGTTGTAGTTCTGGTCGCTAGGAGAAGGACTGGGACCAGGGATTGGAGAGGCAAAGTCGGTTGTCTTTGAAGCAGGAGTCGACACGCTGGGAGTCTGAGGAGTGGCCTGGGCAGAGGAGGAGGAACCTCGCTTACTGCCATTGCGGCCGTTGTTCTTGGATCGAACGTAAACCCATCCATGAGATTTTTCCATGTGCTGCTTGCAGTTGCTGGCACGCTTCGAAGCATATGGGCACTTGTGGAATTGACACTTGTACAAGGTGGGCTTGGCCGAGTGTCTGTCGTTCATGTGACGATCACGTTCTTTCTCGGTGGGCCAACCTTTGGTGTGGTAATTGCAGTCCGTATACTCACACTTCCAGGGGCGAGTGTGTGTCTTCTCGTGTTTCCTATGGATGGGTTAGCATTTCAATTCTGTTACTTCGATTCAATGAATAGGTCAACTTACGTCAAGTCACAAGGGCGCTTGAAGACCTTGTCGCAGTCGGCGCACTTTTGATTGATATTCATGGGAGGAGCATCCTTCTTGCGGCGGGCCATAGAGCGCTCAACGCCCTCATCGACCGCATCGTCGAGGCTGATAGTACGCTTGGCAACACCAGGAACATCTGCCTCGTAGGGCTTTCCAGTGGCCATGGAAATTGGCTTTCCGTCTTGCATGACTACAAGCTCGGCAGACTTCCCATTCTGGGATAGACCACCTTCCAGGGTAGCCTTCGGGGTGCTGTTTTTGAATTGGTTAGTTCCCGTCATACAAATCAAGGGGGATATCACATACATGGGAGACTTAGACTCCTTGTTAGACTCGGAGCCCTGAGTCGCCTGGACTCGCTCACGTTCAGCACGAACCATTGCTGCGTATCGTCGCACCTGTGAAACAAGGTCAAGGAAGTATCCGTTAGTGTAAGGTCGATCGGCTGGTAGTCGTTGATCACGATCGTTGAGATGCGAAGCCGAAGTATGCAAGCACTGGATTGTAAACTCGCAGAAGTTGAGATACGAATTCCGAGAAGTGGCGGAGTTCTTAAATAACGTCAAGAAAAAAAAGAATAAGCTAACCAGAACTCCATAGATCCATTGAATAGAACAATGCATTGACTTACCGGCGCCAACCACAATAGGGTTTTCTCGAGGTCACGCAAACACACAATCTGCTTATTGATAATGCGCTGGGGGACGCTTCGGACCAGTGGGTGGAATGGTTTCAAGCGGGGCTCCTTCAAAATAGGGACAAGCACAAAACGTTCAATCTGTTTGCAGGCGGCTGGACTCAATTGACGTTTTGGCGATGAGCCAGTATCAAAGGCCGAAATCGAGCTTGTAATGGCAGATTGATTGTCATGAATACCATCATTCACTATTGATTTGTTAGGACTCAAATAGGAAACAATAGGGAACAAAGAGCAAACAATGCATCCTTGTGGCATGTGACACCCACCTTTATTTTTCGAGTCAGCGAGCCCCTCTTCACTACTAACAGAGGTTCCTAGTCCACTGTCGGATTCGTGGCTATGCTGCTGGCGGGCCTTTTTCTCATCTAGTGGAATAGGAATGCTGCGACCGTCTTCATTCGAGGAACGCGGGGAGTCGGACATAGACTTGGAGTTATTGCGCGCTAACCCACTATCCAGAGGACTCTCGCCTCCAGCAACCTCCGAACTCTGGTCTTCGGTAGATTCCAGAGTCAAACGGCCTAGGATAGAAGTCATGCGCTCTTCAGCAACAGCGATGGCTTCCAACGAAGTGGGCGAGCGATGAGGTAGGGAGCGGAAGTTCAAGACAGGGTCGCGATCGCTCGAGGGAGGAGAAGTGGGGGTATGAAAAGTCTCTCCTTTCTTCAGAGGCATCTTCGAGTCAGGCGAGTCGCTCGACAGGGTGGGAAGGGCTGTGTTTAAGACGGGCCGACGACGCGGGTGCACCCGCGATGGCTCAGTCTGGACAGCAGACATTATTGGGTGTACTGTTTCGACCAAAAGTTAGCATATCTGTTCGGACAGGAAAGGACCGGTGCACTGCGGCTGATTGGCCCATCCCATGACTCACCGGAGAGTTGTCCAGATGATTCGACAAGTGACGTACAGTCGAGTCAGAGATGCAAGCCTCGATTTGATGTGGATTATCCCCGTTCTCTAGTATTATAACAGCAGCGCTTCTCTTGGATATCGACCAAGACTGAGTAAAATCGACAATGTTGAATGGGTATGAGGCCCGGAGGATCTATCACGATAGCGATCGTATGATAGTCTCTGGATGAACATGCACTCCTAATTCAATGTGTCGCTGGGGTCGGAAAACTTCGAAAAGTGGGGTTGAGATAGAGAGGATCAATAACACCAGCTCAAATGGTTTCTAATCAACGATATCGATATCCAAAGATGAAATGAATTCCCCGGATTCGAAGCGATGGGGTTCCAATGCTCCTGAGATATAACGTCCAAGATGGGTTTCCAAGATGCCCCACTAAATACGAAATCTGTAGAATCCTTAGAGTGAAGGCAGCGACGAAGAACAGCACACAAAATATTGAAAATGAAGAATAAACCCGAACGCAGAATGGGGGAGTAAGCGGATCAAAGAAGAGAAGGGGAGGCTCATTGCGTGTTGGATGTCTGCCTGATAGACGAATACGCTAACACCGAAATGGTATAGAATGCGAAGGCTGAGCACATTCTGCAATCTGTGATTGGCCTTGGAAAGAGTTTGTATGGTAAACAAATAACGGTAATTAAACAACCCAGTCTTGTAGGTGGCTCCCCTCGTGGCTCCCAACGGGTATTCGTACCGTTTCTCCACTGGTTCCACTGGATTCTTAAAATGGAAACTCGGGACCCGGAAAGATCAGAATTCCGTTCAGCCTCACGGGAACCCAGGCAGCATTTTTTTTTCCATTTCATACCTCCCAAGACCCAAGAGATGAATGATTCTGGGAGCTTTTTTGAATTTCTATGGAGGACGACCAAAGCCGGAGTCAGCATTTCTATTTTCACTACCTACGTCACCTGTTACCAGGATCATGCCATGAAAAACCTGGGCGAAAATCACCAGGGTCACGCTTACTAGTTGTATGGAGCAACAGGGTCTTGGCCCCAATAGACCAGCAAACGGTCCCACAGCCAACGAAAAGTGAACAACTAGTTTTCAAGATCTGCCAGCTCACCCAAGGAGTCGTTCTAGACCAATAATACTGGCTCGTTTATTGATTTCTCAAATACGAGCACATACGCATTTGAGCCTCCTGTCACCGCTTGTTGTACTTGCCCGGCCCAATAATAGTCCAAGGGTTGGTCCTGCTCATCCTCTGTCTGTCGGAGGCCGTTGGGAACGTTTTCTTCCTATGATGCTGATCGGACGGACCATACGCTCTACTCGTATCGACCCCTCTGCTCCGCCCTTGTCTGACTCCTCTTCCCCTGTACACAGCCCACCTCTCAGTCCGTCAAAAAGGTCCAGATGTCCAAAGAAGACGATTTTTGCTTGAGCTAGGTTTTTATAACATCCTTGGCATTGCAACACTCTGTCTAAAATCAACAGTTGCCATATCCGCAAGGACTGACAATGCCAACCGTATTGCACTCTTGTATAGTTCATTGATATGCCAACCACACCTATGGCCATACTATTACGTTGTAGCTGACCACAGTTCGCAATGGTTCTAGGCCATGGGTATGGTAGTCTATTCTCTGGGGACATCATTCGGGGAAATCAACCAGTCAACAGCATTTTGTTCACTCCCGGAATGTGTCTCATCTACATCGCCTTTGGCGCAGTCACCCGTCATCAGCCTGGCTATTCCAGGCTACAATATTATTAACTCGATATGCAACTGCCTAACTAATAGGTTTTCTAGTGGTCTATTACATAACGTCGAGCAATAATGAGTCTGCCTTGGCCATGGCGAGAGTCGACAAATATATATTTCCCGCGAAGGAACCCAATTTGGCCCAAGTTGTTCCAACAACTGGAAAAGGTAGAAATAAGCTCCCAACCATAAGCTAAATTGTTCATTCGCATGAAGACTTTATAAGAAACAATAATGACTAGAGGCCCTAGGCCCAAAAGGATGAAT
Organism: Penicillium sp. CF05; assembly: GCA_002916455.1. Lineage (NCBI taxonomy): Eukaryota > Fungi > Ascomycota > Eurotiomycetes > Eurotiales > Aspergillaceae > Penicillium > Penicillium sp. CF05. The sequence goes on from PKQL01000104.1 coordinate 56,505, forward strand.
TGGCTAAATAGATGCTTAAGGGATATTGACTAAGTGGAACACCAGACCGCCTTCCTGATTCGTCACAACCGCGAAGTCAATTGGGGTTCTACCGCGAATGATGTCAGTCAATTGGAGCTGGGGAAGCTTTTGGTTCTCCGGACTATCTTGAGCAGTCAACAGCYAATAGTGTTGTTGGCACGGCTACTTCAGACATGATGAAAACTTTTCAGTGAATTTCTCTTCTTTCATCTTTTTCTTAGATCAAGTTGAAAAATGCTGAAATGGCAGAAATTGAAGCATCGGCTGCACCGCGATCGGCTGAGCCGCAGTACTTCCAACCGGTTTCGATAGGGAATATCCATGGTCCTGGATGCCATGGCGTCATAGTAGTCCTCACAGCTTCCAAGGTTGGCACCGATGAAGAGGATATATAACCCATCTGCTTTACCTACTTATCGCCCCTTTTTCAAATCCAAAAGTATCTGTCTATCACAATATTGCCCCTAAATACCACGCTCACAAACTATCACCATGTCTGACTCTACCTTCCACACCACTACCCAGGACACCCGCAAGGCGGAGTCCAAGGTTGCCCAGTCCCATCATGGCAATCCCCCAGCAGACTCCGATGTCTCAAAGATGAAGGTGAGTTATCTGCAATGAAATATCACCAACCTTTGAAGTATAGAACAGACCTCTGACGTAATCTCCATAGTCCATCGTCGACCAAAACACCAACAAGCCCGCTGAAATCGAGAAGACCAAGGCCAATCTGCCTCTGCCCGACCAACCCCCAGTTGCCAGTGACTTTAATTCCCTTGATCAGCGTACCACTGATGTTGGCTCTGGACGCTTCGAGTTCCCTCCGGATAACAGTGGCCTACGCGAGGGTGCAGCTGCAAGCAGCAGCGCCCGCGTTGATGGAAAGGAGATGCACAAGACCACTGCCCCATGATATTTAGGATTCGTTATTTGTACGATAGTCATTTCATTCCATGAAGATATTATGAGTGACAGCCTGTATTTCGTTGTACTATACCTATACTTTCCAAGTCGATAAGATAACTAAGGTAGTTATAGGTTGACGTCATTGAGACCTCGTCATCACATCTATATGTTATATAACCTTGGAAGAGCTGGAGATTTTCCAAGGTTGCCTACAAAGCCAACAATAGTGGACTCTCTATTTCCCCCTATCCATGAAGCAACAGTCTTCAAACTCTCCACTAGTGCTCAAGTCCCTGTTATTGGCCTAGGAACCTGTCAAGATGAGGCTGCCTAAGAGGCAGAGTCCTTCATGTCCCTCTAGGCAGGATATTGCTACGTTGATACGGCAAGGGGGTAATCTTCTCGCAGTTCGACAAGTATGAACTCCTGCAGCTATAGCACTAAGCCTGCTGCGGCAAACCTATAAAGGAAAGCGACATGCCTAGGACCGAGATTTTTGTCACTGGTAAACTATAGAACAACCACTACCCTAATAACGACCATTGGCTACTGATGGCTATCAACATATTGTATCGCTCGTATTTTCACCTGCGATCTATAGTGCAACAGTATGAACACTGGGCGCTAAGCCTTTCCAAGTATAGACTTCACCAGACACGCGGATGGTTCCCTCGCACTTCACTCGTTCGGCCCTTGGCCTGCATCTTTTGGCGAACCACTATGCAATCACCTTTGATCCCCTGATCAGAAGTTCTGGGAGAGCATCCATCGTCGTGCGCTCCTCCAGAATATCTGTTCATTTTTTACTCAGCATCGCACATAATAGCAAAGGAGTAAGTACTCACCGTATACAAACACAAATAGGGGGAATTTCTCGAGCTGTCCCTGTTTTTCAAGGAACTCATGGACCGCACGAGTAGTGGACGTTCCTTGTAGTTTCTGTCCCCCTAATTCCTTCTTCTCAATCTCATCGACAGTGACACCTTGTTCCACAGCGTGACGTGCAGAGTGGAAATTCCTTCCCGCACTGGTTGATGCTATCACATCAGCTATGCCGGCACTCTCCTTTGTAAATGTCCTCTCATCAACAGATTGAGGGAACCAAAGGCAGCCGAATCGCACCATTTCAAGGACACCGATTCGAATTACCGCTGCCTTGGTGTTCTCACCCCAGCCCTTTCCTGCAACGAAGCCAGCAGCCAATGCAACGATATTCTTCAGCGCACCACCAAGGGCGACACCAGAGACATCCCGCACAACCTGAACATTGAAATATGGCCGACCAAAAAGCTTCTCCAAAAGGGCGGAATCGACATGATGATAAGTCTGGGGCACTGGATGCAGCGCAATGCGGCTGGGATTTGATTTGCTTTGGCGCTGTTTGTCCACTTTAATCAAATTATCTTGAGAAGAGCCGTCCGGCTGCTTGTAATCCATCGGAGGCCCGTCGTATCCAATAGTGGTTTCACACAAATTCTCCGCGGCTACCTCGGATGCAATGTTGGCACCAGACAAGGAGCCACAGTAGATTCCTAGTTTCTCCATAATCAACTCGGAGTAGAGCTTGACAGTTCCCTCTGAGATATTGACCCCTTTGACACACGAAATAGCTCGAGCATAAGGAAGATGGTTACCTTTGATTTGCTCTAGCGTTTTGGACATAAATTGGTGAGGAAGATTGAAGACAAGAATAGTTGCTCCTTTGACTGTGTCCTGGAGGTCGGGATTGGCAACGAGATTGTCTGGAAGCTTGATGCCGGGAAGATACTTGACATTCTGGTGTGTTGTATTGATGGCATGTGTGAGCTTCACGGGTTTGTCGCCCAATTGGTCTCGAAGCGTTCCGTCATCGGGAACGTCGACATCTTCCTCAAATACCCACATTGATACATCCTCTTCGAAAATATCAGAGTGCTCCCTAGTGTTTTCAGCTAGGATTTTCCCAATCGTGGAGCCCCTTCGTGTGTGGTCAGTCAGCTACTGTGCTCATTATACTATAAGACCAAAGATGACTTACCAATTCCCGGACCCGATTACAACAACCTTATGCTTTTGCGTCATTTTGGATCCGTTATATCAAGAATGATATTCACAAAATTGAGAATTAGGGGCTGGGGTTCGGGACGGTCGTTAAATCTACCTACCAATATGCACCATATGTGAATCATAATGGTGTAAGCTGAGATCCATTGTCGGCAGATCTTTGTGAAAGTCTATGTTTACAAAAGCAGGATTTCTCCATTGCAAATTCGCGTTCGTCCATTTGACGAAGGTAGAATATACCCGTGGACCAGGTTGGAACATACACAAAGCTGATATGATATCATTATGACTTCATGGATAACGGGCTATATGGGCTACCTGACAGAGGTGGATTAGATCTTGAACAAAATCATCAAGAGTAACAAATTCTCTTTCATATTTTCAACGTTACAGTGAGGGAGATCTGTTAGGCAATACCCTACTTGGGGGAATATCGAAACTTCATCTGAAAGCCGCATGCAGAGAACGAGGTGAATTCGAAATAAGTAGATCAATGCGAGACAAAACTTGTATTTTCTAGCAGCTTTCAAATTTACAGCCAACCGGATCATGGGTATTTCAAAAGTCCTGATGGCATTGACGAAAAAGTGACGCGGACAACCTAAGCTCTCTCAACGGCAGCTTTTATAAAGCTGGTTAGGACAACATTGAACCTTAAGTTATTGCCGTATCCTTTTGGCCTTCAAAACCTCTTAATACTGAAAATTTTCAATTGGGAAAATGACTACCACTGTCGCTTCGGGGCTGGAAAAGGCCCGGCAAGCAACTCAATCTGCATCCTCTAAAAATAAAAAGACGGTGGACCTTTCCCGTGATACTGTCGACGCTCACACTAGCGAGCCACAGACAACCGACCATGGTATTCGCATTGAAAATCCCGACAACTGGCTCAAGGTTGCATCTGACCGCAAGACTGGTCCATCTTTGCTAGAGGACCACATCGCAAGGGAGAAGGTAAGTTTCACCTAACACCAGTCCCGGATTCCTCCTAATATGCATGTGTAGATTCACCGTTTCGATCATGAGCGGATTCCTGAGCGTGTCGTCCATGCGCGTGGGACAGGTGCATTCGGAAATTTTACACTCTATGAAAGTGCCGAGGATGTAAGCCATGCTGGTATTCTTACTGACACGTCCCGTAATACCCCGGTATTCCTTCGCTTTTCAACAGTGCAGGGTAGCAGAGGTAGCGCGGACACCGTGAGAGACGTGAGAGGCTTCGCTGTCAAGTTCTACACTGATGAGGGAAACTGGGATATTGTTGGAAACAATATGCCCGTCTTTTTCATCCAAGACTCAATCAAGTTCCCGGACTTTGGTATGTTTGTTTACTTGCATAGATCTGGTTAGTACTAAGCTGACATGACGAATAGTCCATGCTGTCAAGCCTGAGCCACACAACGAAGTCCCGCAGGCTCAAACTGCGCATAACAACTTCTGGGACTTTGTCTATCTTCACCCTGAGGCAACCCATATGTTTATGTGGGCCATGTCCGATCGAGCGATCCCTCGCTCATATCGCATGATGCAAGGATTTGGCGTCAATACCTATTCCTTGATCAACAAGGAGGGTAAACGACATTTCGTGAAGTTCCACTTTATACCTAAGCTCGGCGTTCACTCCCTTGTGTGGGATGAAGCTCTCAAACTTGCAGGCCAGGATCCCGACTTCCATCGCAAGGACCTAATGGAAGCGATTGATAATGGCGC
>PKQL01001037.1:0-10463 GCA_002916455.1 Penicillium sp. CF05
CAGCACCCTTTGGAAAGGAGATACGTATTGAATTTTGCCGATGGTAAAACATCATCAAATCATGGGCCTTGAGCAAAGGTTATTTACGGTTTCGGCCTAAGGAGTAATCACGGTAAGCTAATGAGAGTCCGTCCAGGGCAGACAACCATGGGCTGCTGAAACTGACACGGAGAATCCGCGGTGCATGAAAACTGCCCTTGGGATGTACTCATTCAAGACACTGTGTACTCTATGGCTAATTCCAGCCATTTTAAAGGTGAATGCTGTTTTATCAAAACATTGCGTGACTTCCAGGCATATTGTAGCGAGCACACACTTTACTTTTTCTACGGGTCCGAAGACTGAGTCCTGAGAGAATGGCAGTGCTCTCCAGAAATTGAGTTAGGCATTTATAACTGTATGCACCACCTCTGCATATCCTCGATGTCTATGTGAAAGCAGGATACTGCAACTGTGATTGGCCCTTGTAAATGTGGTCTTACATGATGCACGCTAAATCAGAAACTATACTGCAAGCTTTAAATGTGGTATCTATTCTCGGGTCTGCGCAGAAAAAGAGCAAAAGTGTTGCTCCGAAGCCTCAACTGAGAATCCTCAGTTAACCTTCAGTGTCATAAGATTGAGGGCAGCTGCTTTTTATAGGCAGGAAACTCAGTATAAGAAAATCCTAGACTGAAGTGAAGACATCCTGGGAACTTATCACTATTACCTGGCCAATATGTCTCTGTCATAGTATATAAATCTCAAGGCCTCGTTCAAACAAGAACATTAACTGGCAGTCAAGTATGGTTGTGGTTTCACAAAACATCATCAGATCCGTCTTGGTGACTTTTCTTCTACTTCTCAACTTTGGAAGACTATTTCTTTTGTATTGCATCCAACCACGCTGGCGGTGGTATAAAGTCGATTTAGCGCTGTGTGCCTTGTCTTGTAGTTCCTTTGCTATTCTTGCTGGGTTGTTCTGGAGCAACAGGTTTCCAGCATGGAGTCAAGTACTCTTTTGGATTACCCCAATATTCCCACCACTACAAGCGGTAAGTTGACAGCACACCGAACTCGGTCACATACAGTGTTTTCGTTCTGAGCTAACAATGCTGCAGTACATTCGCATAATCTTCCAGCAGCGCGAAAACCCACTCACACCTCGATTACTACATTTCATATGCCCTTCTTTCTCTGTGGCTTCAACTTTGGCGAAAATAGCAGTCTCCCTCGTTGGAACCTTCCTTTTGAAATCTGCTCATCTGGGTAGCCTCTATATTCTCTTCGCGGACTACCTTTGTGTAGTTGCATGGTATTGGTGGTTGTTTCAACAGTCAACTGCCGGTCGAGCTAAGCTGCGGTGTATCTCGTGTCATCTCTCTGCAATGGCACTTCTTTTGCTTGTGATTGCCGTCATTGGTACGTTGGGGAGATCGTGGATGATTGCATTGGAGGTAATTGCAGATTCCCACGTTATACCGTTATACCAATAATGCTGACACTCAACAGGTCGAACTGGTCATCATCGCCATCTGGGCGTCATCCTTGCAGTCAATCCCGTGAGCCAAATAGGTGGATCCTTGGTTATTTCCAACTAGCTTGTGGTGTGTGGACGGGTGGCTCAGACAAGACCATTGAAACCAGGAGTTTGTTAATCGTGCTGTCTCTAAAAGATAAAATGTTCACAAGAATCACGCAACGGATCGTTTTCAAGTCTAAATTAGGTATAGAAAAATAAAACATGACGACCCATGGACTCTATCTACACCGTAAACTGCGTTCTCCTTGCTTCAGTGCATGTAGAGTAGCATGATCTCTTCTCAGAACAACTTGGTGATACACGCTTTGAAGAATATGTGTTTTGAGAGACCCTTGCGAATTTCGAGAATGGCACGGATAATGGCACACCTATCATGCAAGCAAGCAGCATTAAATCCCAGTACACTTCTTCTGGCCCGTTCTATGCGTCCCAATTACAGTAGACACTTGTATATGCAATTGTATACAACAGTCATCATAAAATCGTAGAGAATAGCCTCTTGTATACTGGCAATTTTGCGTATACCAATCGATAGGATGCCTAGCTGAGCAACCTCCTACATAGAGTACATGTTTACGGGCTAACTCATCACGCACTGCATTCTCACTCTCATTTTCTTGCAAGTTATTTTCATCTATTCAACTATATAGGAACGTAATTAGAGATTGCAACATGCTACCCTCTGGGTCTTCATGTCTGCCCTATCCTTGTCCGACCTAACAACGTCTATGGGGCTTGGGACGAAGTCGCCGCATCCAATCCAGTCGAATTGCCTCTCGCACCGAAGCCGCTCGCTTCCGGCGCGGGCTCTCTTTGGAACCCTTTCTTTGGGGTCTGCCTGACTGTCCTTTTAGGAACGTAACGTGCGAGCCATGAAACCGATGATGAATCCTCATTTCAAGGATCTTCTTGGCTCGCCGCGAAGAAGGTGGGCTCGATGAGTCAGTGCGAATGTTACGACCGGCATGGCGAGTGATCATGTTTGATGGCAGAAGCTTTGAGGAGTCACACAGTAAGGGCGTCAGATCGTGGGCGCTGGCTAGTCTTTGGCGGCGGGGCCAGCGAGCTGTTGGAGTCATTGCAATTTTAACAGATAGGTGGCACAAATGACATGGAGTCGACCCAACCCTGCCCATTATATATTTGTTTTGCTGGATCTTTGGGGATGTTGTTAGCGAGCCCGACAGTCTGCTCAGTGGCATCAGTTTTCGGGGTTCCGCCGGCACCTTGGAAGGCAGAAATCTTTGGCAGCGTGAAGAGGCCCCAACCAAATCACTTCCAGCGTTTGCCGACCTAAACTTAATGGTTGAGGATGTATTTGGACAGAAATTGAGGTTAATTTTTCCTGTGTTTTCTTCAGTAGTCCAGCTTACTTGATGAGGTCTCAATAAAAGTTATACTCGACTTTCAACCAAATCTCAACTAATCCAAGTTTCAGCTGAAACTTTATTTATCCAATATGAATGGATACTGGTGGGGCCCCACCCACGGATACCACTTTCGACTTGAGAAAGAACGAATCATCGATCCTACATTGAGCCGGTGTTTTGGCGGAAGGGTCAGTTTCGAATCATATTTTAAATACCCGCGTCACCATTCCCTTGATATTCTTTGAGTGCTAAGGTACCCTACGATGCCTAAACGTAGCAACGAGAAGCGCTTCAAACTGAATCAACAATGTCGAGAAGCCCTAGCGGCCAATATATGTATTTGTGGCCCTCTTCTGACAATAACTCAGCTAATACTCCTAGATGACCGACTTCGCATCGTAGTCGCTCCTGAAAAAGTCCGTCTTCAACCGCGACCTGAAGATGGATACGCTTGGTCCGTCACGAGCCCAAATGCTGGTTTGCTCAAATCTAGCTTAAGCAGCGGCAATATACATCTTTACCGGTCAATTTGCAATGAGATCGGCCATTCATTCGAAGCTGTTTCCCCACAAACGTTGCGAACCTCGCAGTCAAATGCGAACTGTATTCCGAAGGARGTGAGCAATGCTAGACATCCTTATTGATATAGCAATGCTGACAGAACCTGGAGGCGGAGAGTTTTGGTGACAGAACGGATGGCTCTTTCACGGCAGAGATCTCCAAGCTTAAGGCTGCTAATAGCTGCATAGAAATCGAGTTGGAACGCACTCGTGCCCGACTGAATGACTGTCTTGACGAAAGTCACACGGTCCGGGCTGAGGCCAATGAACTCCGCCACGATATGCAAATCCTTCGGTCGCACAATAAGAAACTGCGTGATGAGCTAACAGAGGTGAGAGCGGGCATTGCTGGAGCAAGGCGGATATTGAACTCATTGCAAACGGAAGGAATTGAGGTCGCACTTGGCACCCGCGATATCCAATCATCAGCCAATGGCATCCATGGGGTAGCGAGCGAGGTCTTGGATTGACGAGAGCACGCGACAGAGATCCCATATGCGCTAACAGCCTACTGAGTACCCTAGTTGTCATGCGTCAAAGACAGCGTTAATGTTACCCTCCAATAATACGCCTTACAATTCGGTACCAAATTCATCTAAACTCAAATAATCGCCGGTGTCGTGATGTATAGTATACATAGACTGTGATCGTGGCCTACCAGGAAGTGAGCCGTAGCAGTGTCAAGCTGGGTGCTTAATAGCAGAACCCTCAACTGGTAAAGGCCGAGACCCATGCCGTAGCCTAAACTGACAATTATAACATGCTCAGGTACCTGCTATGACTGCCGCTTGATTCGTAGCACTGGGGGTTCCTATCCCCCCAAGCCTGTCTATGCTATGGTGGACACTAGATTGATGCCCTTACTACTGAGTCTTGGCCGCAAGAAATGCCTTTCCCCCATGACTCAAGTAACGGCTTGTTAAGGAATCCAGACGTATGGGGACAGGAAACTTAGAACTGTTAATTCGGAAAGACAACGCCGCTATTTTCTATGGCTGACCAATGGATAGTCCTGGGAGTCGGCAAACTTCACAAAACATTTGAAAGATTACATTTTACTCATAGCTCTACACTTTGGACGTGATGTAACCGATTGGTCCTTTCTATCATGAGACAGGGTTGTATGCAACAACCACATATTTGTGCGGACCTGTGGCTCGCACCCTCCATAATCGAGCGGTAGCTGTTTTGTGCGTTCGCACTAATGCCCAGTGCTCAGTTTTCTTAGGATTATGACCCTTGTTTGGCATACGTCCTGGGCAGGAGCAAGAGCGGTTTCATTCGGGTTCAAGTCCTGCGCTTGGGTCTCCTCGTACTATATAATCCAGCTTCTCGAAACTCACTTCTTGTATTACTTTAAACCTTGCGTGCTGCGCCTTCCTGTTATCCCCTTCGGTCTACTCGGTCTAGATCGAAAGATGATCGGAACCCTCTCAAACCGGCGACTGGGTTGCACAAGCATACGGTACCCAATCTCTACCTTCCACCATATGTTCTGGATTTGCCTTGGCCAACATTGTCCTGATGACATACCTTGACGTACTCCCAACTGACTGTGTTAGGCATCCTCCATCACGAGAATACGAAAGCCTAGGCTGAAACATGATAAAGCATCCCATAGGAAATGTCTTCATATGATGTCCATCGTTGAGGAAGAGATCCAAAAAGCACAGGAGGAGAGAGAAGAGGAGAGACACAAGCATTGCCAGTTGCTGGAACAACTTGAAGCCGAGAAAGCCGAAGAAACTTCGAAATTGCAGCTGGTTATTGCAGCAAGAGATGCAGCATTAGCTGACAATCAACGGGTCAGGCACGATATCTGTGAATTGCAGCAGCAGATAGAGTCCACAAATGCCGCTCTGCAGGATCAGGTGCCGTGGAATGATATTCAGCTGGTTTTGGATCAGGCACATGGGGACATGGTATCGACGACCACTCGATTTTGGAACACGATCGATGCCCTCCAGAACAGACGACTGGCATCCTATTTGCCAGGCTCCGGGGTGACTCACGCGGACCCGGCCGAGCAAAGCGGCCCGGCTACTCAGGGCCACGATGCCCTCCTCAGCCTCTCTGAATCGAATGTCCCGCTTCCTAGCCAGCAGGAGCCGTCTGCGACCAACCAATTCGGATCTCTCGTTTGAACGAATATCTGCGTTGGACTTGCTGGGTCTTAATTTCCTGTGGATAAAATTGCCTTTTTAATGGAGTCAACGCGCAGATAGCTCATGAACAGGCTTCCTGCAACATTATCACCAAACCATTCTAAGGGTAGTGATTACGAAGTATGTGTATTGCCAATTTCTTGCTCCGAGGAATATCGCTGGGCGCCTTGGTCCAAGAACCACCAGTACAAGTAAGCACAGGCGTCTCGATACAGTGTTCGGCGCAGGTTAACGGCGGGTTCACCACTCTCTAGGCCGACCAACTCCAGAGTCCTTGGTTGTTTTTTATACATGGAGAAATGTAATGAGTAGGTGGGACTGATACTTGTGGAGACGCGGTCGTGGTGGATTCAGTATCACACCGCTTAGATACGCTTCAGAAATGGGAAAGACCTTGGCACGCTGGTCTGTGGAGTTGATATTTATTGTAGTCCATGGAAAGGGAATGCATCTTGATAGTCCGATCAGGACAATGCTAGGCCTTGTGGCTATGGGTCTAATGGAGAAACCCCCGCTTCTCTTGCGCACTACAGTTGTTATCTCTTCTCGTTCCTCAATCCAAAGCTTGCCGTAGTATGTCCTGATCTAACTCAATCACAAATAGCAATTGCTCAACTACTAGGCACATTGAACTACTCTACTAGTATCAATCGCGAAGGATCGCACCTTAATAGTCGCAACCAATATGCAATCATCTTTACATGGCGTGTAATTCATGTACTACTGTGGCTTTAGCCTTTGGGGCATGTCTCCAGTTGTACAAATTGTGCACAATCACACTGGACTAGACAATACAAATCATCTGCAATGGTGGAACTAATGAAAGGCTTAAAGTACACTTTTACATATAGTGGCTCGCGACTAGCCCCTCGGCTCGGGCTCGGTAGCTTTGGTGTGCACAACCACTATACATGACTCGCTCTGGCACCAGCTCGGCATTGGGTCAATCAGACCTTTTCCAGTGACCCTCCAACTCAGCGTCCATAATGGGAGTGTCCATAGTAATACTTTCAGTCGGTGAAACAATCTTATCCACAACTCAAGACCAACACTAATTATTTCCTTGCTCTGGTAAATATGGTCGGATATCAAAACACAGTTTGGGTCGCATCACTGCTGCCGACGCAGGGATCTCCCGGTCTTCTGGCCCTCTGTAGATTTGTTTGTACCTTGTCTATTCACCTTCTGCACCTCAGTCTCGACGATTGCCAATCGACCAAAGATGTCGGCCAGATCATTGCGAACGGTTTCATTCCAGGTGACTTGGTCATGCGATGAGCGCTCAATAGACCTGCGGAGACGGTTAGTGCTTTACATTCTCACTCAGTATCGACCACAACTCACCCCATTCGGTTATCTAGTCTGGATATTGTTAGCAGGCCAATTCTGAATTATGTCCGTGCGGGATTATACTTACTCTGTTAGGCATTCAAGAGCAACCGTATTGCTGTCTCCGGATAGCTGAGTTTGCCCACGTATTTCCAAATCCGTTTCATGTCCAAACACAGTTCTCCGCTGTCGTGCAGCTTCTTGCTCACTCTCATCAGCTGCGTCACTATTTTGCTGGTCGCCAGAGTCGTTTTCCTCCTGAGAAGGTGACTCGTCCCCTGTTGTATCCTCTGTAGCGGAGCACACACTGCCGGTATCCTCAGACTCTAAGGACGACAAAGACAATGCACGTTGCAATCTGCTTCGAAAGTCTGGTCGTCGAAGAGGGCGCGAGGCTTTTTGAATTCCACCCATGTCTGCGTCTTAGTTACGCTGAGGTGAAGAGAGTTCCCACTTATGGTTGAGTGTGATAGGAGAAAGCACTCCGGCTTTATAGCAAGTTGTATCGCGAGACTAGAATTAAGTGTTTTGCTTGCTCACGATAACGGGAACTGCAAGCGCACGCATTTTTCACCCATGCATTCTGATTCTGCACGTAGATATCTATTCGATTACTGCATGGCTCACTAAGAGTCTTGACATGTTTCAACTAACTGGTGAAACCATGTGATATTGTCAACAGGTGCACGGTGGCTGTTCAACGTTGTTTATTCTCAACGAAACACAGTACATCAAAGGTTGAAGGCTTTGGCCTTCAGAAGCTTTAGCTGGGGCGAGTCGTGAGAGTCTGGTACCAGTTCACCAAGCTGAGCCATGGCTCATAAGCGCAATCGCCATATTTATGTGCAACACTATGATCTTTTAAACTCAACAACCCTTCCTCTTCCAATTCACTTTCTGCTGTTTTTCCAACCGTTCATCCCACTTTTGTGACTTATCCGAGCATCACCATGTCCCCACGTAGCGCATGCGGCTGGCCAGAATGGGAAGAGAAAAACCTTCTCTCTTGGCTGGATTCCCATCGGGGCCTGTCGTGGAAAGCCCTCTCCGATGCATATTATGAAGAATACCAGGTGGATCGAAGCGTTGAGTCTTTACGAGGGAAAAAGTACCATATTCTGCGGAAGCAGCGTCGCACTGGCGCCAAAGCCCCCGGTCGTTCAGGAAAACAAAAGCGCCCAGGCGACATGCGGCGCTCGCTGGTCGATAGCGGTTCACGACCACCCCTGCCAGACAATAACTCTGCCCAAAGGAACATTGATAAATGGTTTCAAACAATTCTAGCGGCCGACCCTAGCCAGTCTGGCGACAGCGATAAACCAGCTCAAACAGCACGCTCGAAAATACGTATGAAATACTTTTATTCTTCCTATATAAGAGGCTGACCTTTTGCCACAGGCTGCGTGACGCCAGCATCGCTTCCGTACTCGCCTCAAAGAACACGATCGTCGTCCTGGATGTGGGACTATGTACATCGTGTCTGTGCCGCCAGAAAACTGAGATACCGGCGAACAGAACCTCCACACTAGCAGCATGTTATCGACTGGAGCGCTACATTGCTATGTCGAAGGAACAGTGGCCAACTATTTCGATGAAATAGTCCTGGTGTATGTAATTACCATAAAGGCTGTGCTTACTCAACAATGAACACTCAGCATGAGAGATATGAATCACTCCATGGATTTCGTATAGGAAGGAGCAATCACCCTTGTTTGGAATTACAACAGTAGTGAGAAAGTTCCAAAGTCAAAGGTGAACATTCGAGCATGGTCGTGATGCCTCTGAGCAGGCCCAGCTACACAGTTTCGTCCTTGTCATTCTAAACCAGGGGCATGGCTCATGTGGCCTGCAAAATACTGCGGACAGTGTATAAGGATTCACGGTACTATGCGCGTTCCCATAGAGAGATAGGACAGGGTAGGAAGGGGCTCTGGCACTGAAATCTTGTTAGCTCAGTAAAATATACCTGGTGGGGTTTGATTGAATCGGTGGTCGAAAACAGTGTGATCTGTGGAGCGAAGCGTCCGATCTGCTTTCGACCCACGCCCGAGTCACAATGAATTAAGTTTGACACAGACTGCGGAACCACGAGCGGGACTGCCGATCAGTAGTGGAACCGCAAATCATTTCGAGAGCTCGTTTGGATGAACCATGGAAATGCTCGCGCGGTGAGAGAATGCGGTTTTAATGAAGAATTCAAGCCTGGGTTCTGCCTACTTTCTTTCTGGGCTGCTCGTGATTAAGCCTTGCAGCCCGAAGGAAAAGAGAACTAGGGCAGAATCACCACAATCTCCGTCGGCTGGTATGTAGGATGAATTTATTTCGGTAAGGCCAATATTTTATTAGAGATTTTCATTAAATTCAGTATCATGATCATGATGTGCAGATTGATTGAAATAAAGTTTAGGGCCGCAGGAGGGCCGGTCCACATTGAAATCTTGTCCGGGGCCAATCGGTTTTAGTAAAACGGAGGCATTTTATTTAAGCTCATGTGGTTAGTCCATAATTGGCATAGTTCTTTACAAGCCGTCTGCTAGAGTTATTGAAATAGCGGTAGATTTGAAGAGATGGAGAGGAAGTGTTGTTATGGCCTAAAGAGAGCAATAATCATGGGGGAAAAGGCTTATTGCAGGAGAAGATACGTAGCTTCTAGAACGTTCTACAGACCAGATAGGCAAAGTTCTGCTTGCCACTTGACAGGGGAATTTATTTACTTTCTCTTCACTGCGACCAAGTGAACACAACCACGGATCGAGTTGTAGCCTACCATTCTGTCGCCAAAGTCTGCTGTTATTCCAAATACTCACCTGCCCCAGCAGTACCTCCTAGGCAACAATCCCCCGTTCCATCGGACCCTGACAGCGGCCAACTTTGGGCTTGTGGATCGTGTCTGGACCTTTGCAATTGTTTCCATTTTCTCTCCACAAATAGAGCCTCCCTGATCTACTGTCCCGTGGGTCGTCGCTGAGATCTGCATCGAAGAACCCTACCTGCGTCTGTCTAAATTCACGCGTGGTGTTCGATTGGCCCGTCGGGTGCTATTCATCTCCAGGGTCTGATCAGTGTGATAGTAGCGTTGCAATCTTGCGAGGGGGTGGCGATCACGAGAACCTAGCTCGTGGGCCTTGGTTGCACCAGTTCACATGGTTGTCCTGGAAACTAGACCCAGTTTCTTGTCTGAGCTCCAAAGGTCTGGACCCTTCTGGGCTATCATGCCAAAGAAAGACAATCTCCATCCTGAGATTGAAAGTATGCCAGGGCCTATGCGCCCAGGGAGTAGAGATTTAGTAAAGACAACATAAGTCAGCTGCGAGTAGAATTAAAGTCAGCGGTGCGAGCCTAGAGATGAAGTGTTGATTCTAGTGACGCCAAAATGTCATCCGGCCAACCCCAGGTACAGCTCAGCGTTTCCGTCGACCACAAAGTCTGCAGCCCATTATATCGGCATCTGTCGAAGCACCTCAACCCTCATTAAGAAACGGTGACCGTGGTTCAAACGGGGACATGTACAATGCAA